>JAXIVJ010003360.1:0-92500 GCA_036785665.1 Chirona hameri
ATTTTCCAACATCAGTATAGTATATGACAATTGACACTATTGCAAAATGGCTGGAGTTGTACGTATGTCTCAATCTAATTTGACATGGAATACACATGATTTTAGTGATACACACTCACAGTAATTTACAAAAATGAAACCTCGCAACAACACTTTTCTCAAATCAAAGCAGCCACCAAATCAGTCTAAAATGTGTCAATATTAGGTCATCACAAAGACCTGAGGCCTGTTCACTGACCCTGCGGTTGGCTGCGGTTCGTTGGTCAGCAGTGGTCGGCAGCCGGGGGAGGGTAACTAAAAGTGGGGATGGGGAGAACGGTATGACGGTCACACGGCTGCGGTTGGCTGCGGTGCCGGCGGTCGGTACGAAGTAACTGCAGGATAATGTCACGTGAAGTGGCGCGTCGCGGCATTCAGTGTTCAAGAGACGCCTGCTTATGATGACACATGAGGAAAGGGGCGGGTCTAGAGCCTGCTGGAAACCGCGGAACCGCAGGTGGTCGTGAACAGGCCTCTGATTTTCATTCGCAATGAAACTGAAATAGGCAAAACCACTTAACACGCGCAGTGGAGGGGGGCACTTTTGTGCCCTCCCCCACATGTTTTTCGTGAATAGCTTGAAAACGAAGCGAAGCAGGGGCGGTGGTTTTTGCGCGACATTAAATCCAACTCAATAGCAGATCGTTTGACGCAAACAAATTGAATCGCTTGGTACATTTTTGAGTTATATGGATTTGCAATCCAAGATGGCGGCCAGAATCGAGGTTGGCTTCGGAACCAACTGTCGGATCAAGATGATTCAAACTCCATTCGGTAGCCAATGTCAATCTTCATCTCCGGACACAACTTAGGACACATTGCTGGTGACCTGTGACGTCACAGATGTCAAATTCCCAAAATTGTGACATTTGGCCAGATTTGATCTTCGTGACCTCTTTTGACCTTGAAGATATTGACCTAAGGTCACGAAAAATTCAGGAAATGTAGATCATAGCACCTACCTATACTGTAAGTTTAATCGTTCATGGTTATCGTTGATCGTTTCCGTTCTCGTTAATCGTTAATCGTTTTAATCTCACACTTTCGGAAATCTTAGGGGGGCACATAAGTGCCCCCTCCCCTCCACAGCGTGTTAGTAGCATACTCCTCTCCACTGTGCATGTTAAAAACATACAGGTCAGTAGATTCAGGAATTAAGGTGAAATGGCTCATCCTTAACCTCAAGTTTATCATTATCTCTAATTAATTATTTATATGAAATGTTAGACTTGGTGTGCAGCAATAACAAATCTTAAATATATGACTGGCATCAGCTGGGAATTTCAAAGGTATCGGAATACCGGAGGTCATCAGTGAGGCATCACGGGGCATCAGTGGGGCATCAGAGGGAATATAGGGGGAATCTACCTCGTGTTTTGGGGGACTCACAGAGGCATACATAAGCAGGGAAGCATTTTTAGGGAATTATTCCCCCTGAATCCCATCTGTGTATTTTGGGAGAATATTGGAAGAATCACAGACAAAAATGCGATATTGGGGGAATATCACAGGGAAAGGATGGGATGTTCTTTTAGACCAAGACAGCTAATATATCCTAAATAAATCATTTTGGTTTTAAGTGATATTATATAGGATGCCACTCATGACATGCCCCCAATGAACTAAGGGAGTATTTCAGGATAATACATAGGGTTTCACAGAGGTGTCACTGGCTGTGATCAGGGTATCAGGGGTATCAATTTTATTTTCAGTGTAGATGTAAATTCCCTACCTTTATTCAATAAATGCCTGCACCCTGTCCACACCCCTTGAAAGACTGCCCCAAAACTAGTTAGAGTTAGTGTGTGTAGGGATCAAAATGACCCCCCAGGCCCCACTAACTTGAAAACTAAAAGGATAGAAAGATGCAAAAAACGTTCGAAAGCTCTCGATATGGACATCCGAAGTTACTTCAGGCATTATTTAGCTCAGCCTAATATTGAGGTCACCGGAGGTCATCAAAGGTCAAATTTTCCAAGTAGGTATAGGATGTTGCTCCAGAAACACCCAAATATCTCGAACTATATCTACGAGAAAAAAAAATCGAAAGCCCTTGCAAAAATGCAATCGGCATTGGTGTCCGTAAATGCTAGCTTAGATCAATAGTCTAAGCTCCAGAGGTACCCAAAGGTCACCATTTCATTTTCTTCCAAAAAGTTTCCGTGAATAACTTTGTTATCGGTTAAACATAGAGCAGTAATGTTAACACCATCGTGTATGTCTCGTCAAGACGCTTCGAAACATATTGATGGTAACCTGGTTAGGTCAACTTCACAATTCGCTCTCAGGTCAAGGTCATTTGGTGACCTAGGTAGGTGATATTGCATATGGGGCGATGCGTCCTGACGAGACAAACACAATGCTGCCACGTTTCTATCTTTATTCTATCAAGAGTTATTGACAAAAAGGTGCTGATGACCTCAGATAACCTCACCTGACCTTGCAGAGGTCACTGAGCAACAATTTCACCTGGGTCATCCAGAATGAGCCAAAATAACAGGATTTTGACAGAACTGACCTGATCTAATGCATATTCTCTGAATAGGAAGCATTTGTATATTTCCCCACAGACTTATAATGGGAGGTCGCGAAATTGTCCTGACTTTAGGTCACCGATATAAAAATCAAAGATATTCAAATTTTAAGTAGTTATGACCTTATGAAATCCTGCATGAGTTTAAAATCTCTCGGACAAACACTGTGGCTTTGACACGACCACAAACATTTTTGGAGGTAAGGTCACCTGACGTGACCTTGTGACATGACCTGAGATGACCTGGGGTCAAAATTTTCAATCAATGTTGGTAATTGATGTCCAAACAGCTGTGCCACATTTGGCTGCGCGCCGCCGTTTTTCCGCTAATCCCGAAAAACCTCAGGGGAGGTC
Source organism: Chirona hameri (assembly GCA_036785665.1). Taxonomy (NCBI): domain Eukaryota; kingdom Metazoa; phylum Arthropoda; class Thecostraca; order Balanomorpha; family Balanidae; genus Chirona; species Chirona hameri. The sequence goes on from JAXIVJ010003360.1 coordinate 2,927, forward strand.
AAAATTCCTCATACCAGAGGTACGGGTAATTTCAATGGGCGAAGGTTAACCCGCGCAGCACTGGGGGGGGGGGGGGATTTTACCCCTCCCGGAATTTTCTCCCTAACTTAAAAACCATACCAGATATCGAAGTTAAACTTTCGGTACCTTATGCTGCATCAATTCTACGTCCTCTGTTACAGTTTGATTGGAATTGGTGAAGTAGTGTGGGAGATAATGCGTTTTAGTGACGTCATGCCATGCTATTTTTGGTGAAAAACTGTAAATGTTTGAAAAATCGTAGAAAATAGAGTTTGAATACATATCGCAAATAAAGAACGTCAAAAGAAAGTAAATAACATTTTCTTCCAAATGGCGATCTCGGATTTTCGACATTTTGGGTTTTTAATTCCCAAAAATGCGAACAACTGCTTTTTTGGAAGAATTTTTTTTAAAAAAAATATTCTGAAGATTTTTTTTTTTTAAACGGAAGATATATTAGAGAACCAGGTATGGACGATGCCCAAACCAGATTTCAAAGCAATATTTTTATTTTTGACTGACTTATGGCATGGCTCCCTAAGTATAATTAACTTATGACGTCATTGTTTTAATTGGGTTTTTTGCTTTTACTGAACAGATACAGACAAATCGATGGCACCACTGTATTTCTGATACAAAACTAGTCTAGAAACATGCCATTTTTGTTTGGATTATTCAATTTCAATTTTTTCCCTTATTGTGACCTGACCTTGACCTGAGGTTCTTTAAATGGGATCAGGTTGTGGAAATGACTGATACTATCGAATTATACGTGTAAAATAACCCATACATGTGTCGCATGGTTTTAGTAGACCTGTGACCTTTTGTGACCTGACCTTGGCCTTGACCTTTGCTTGCAATCTCACTTTTACCTATGCGGGAGATGCATTATACATTTGAGAGCACTTTGTGAGATAATAGTCGCAATCTAAGGCTTTGGATGGAAAGTATGGCCCAACAACCCAAATACCTAAATTTTGACCTTTGATCTGACCATGACCTGACATGTGACCTTATTTTACAAATTTAGGCGATGCGTGAGATTCTTCTCACTGAGAGATTTCGATCGCCGCCTATCGTATCTCGCTGAGGTCATTGGTTGGGAAGATACGAAGGGGGGGGGGGGTAAAATTTACCCTCCCCCTCTAACTAAATATATTCGGCTGGAGAGTCTTATCAGTCAAGAAAACTTGCAGATAGGGGTTTCCCAACACGGGTTACAAAACTGCTATCTCAGTTTAAAACTAATGTTGAAGGTGAACTTTTTCCTTTAAGTGGATCTTAACTCTGAAGGTCCCGAAATTCGTCATGCTGTATTTTCTTAACCCATTGAAGTACTAATCTGGAAATTTCACAGTTTAATTTAACGCGCTGGAAGCCCCGAGTCATAAATTGTGAATCTTGCAGACTTTTTGGAAGCAATTCCTTTCCAAAAAATGGGCACCTTGGGCCTCCGAACGCGTCCGACGCTTCAACAAGTCAAAAATGCCCGAGGCTGTATCTTACGAACCGTTGCTACCATGCGTCTTAAATTTGCACCGGCGTCCTCAGAACATAGAAGCATCTCATTTGACCATTTTTAGACCGATTGAATAAAAGGCTGTGATTTTTATGCCGATTTTTATATTGTGACTTTCCCACAAATTGAAAACTTTTGAACGCTTTACGGGTGAGAAAACGGGATCCGATGTTGCTAAAATGTTGCATGGCCTCATTGCATGTGGAATATACTTTGACATGAGCATGTCTCGTCATCGAAAACAAACATATTAATTTTGAAACGCCCTAGTGATGCCGCTTCTCAACCACATTTGCAGTACCACATAACCTGGTACATTTACTCAAATACAAACAAAGCAATTATGTTTGAAAGTTTTGAATCGCTTGATTCGTTTCACCGATCTGCAGTATAACGCTGAAACACAAAGCGAAACTGTAACACTGCCGAAACATAGCAGGACGACTTTTATCGTGTATTGCGAGTGATGGTCATTGTCCACATGCCTAGCATCAGACAGCAAGACAAGGGATGGTTGTTGCATTGTTTGCTCATGTATTATTCGCCTTCGCACATGATCAGATTCGCAACTTCGAAGTAGGTCACCTACAGAGTTGCAATTTCCAGTGATCGCAAGCTGGATGTCGTGCCCTTCTTCGGGTATACATGTTATAAGTGTCTACTCACGGGCCGAGTGGGGAAAATTGGCTTGGCCGTGGATTTTTGCCTACTATGCTGAATTTCCTTGCATGAAATTAATTTCTTGAAAGGTGCTTGCTTAAATAGTAATGCGTCGCTTTTACCCCGTTAAAAACGAAATACTCCATGCTGGACTGGGTTACATCAGCGTATACTGCTGTGCCGGTATGGGCTGCGTGTCGGTTGTATCGAAAAATTGCACTTGAGCCGGTCACAATGTGAAAGAAAGGCTGTGCGTCACAGGGATGGACAGAAGGGTAACATTTCCTCCCCTGGCCTTTACTCGCGAAATGAGCATCCGTGACGTTATTTGAACCCGATGATGTTGTTGCAGTGATCAAAGTGTACCTTGTTTATTTTTATCTACAAAAATGATTGGAGGCTGGAGGTCAAAATTAGGTGCCTGAACTCCGAGGAGAAACTCATAATGAGGGTAGGTTAGGTTTCGGCGGAGTGGTGCTGGATTGCCAGCAGTGGCACCTCCGGCTAATGACGGCGCCCCTCTGGCCAGTGACAGCGCCCCTGCGGCTAGTGACGGCGTCCATATGGCCAGTAATGGCACTCCTCCGGTCCAGACTGGTTACTGATTCGACACTGATTGAATCGATTGGAATCGTTCAATCAAAATTCATCGAATCAAAACATAATTGATTCACCACCAGATATTTTGATTCATGAATCGTGATTGAATCAAAACCCGCATCAAATCAAGGCTGATTGAATCAAAAGATTTAACGATTCAAGTACACTGGTAAATTGTCCAAATACATGGAGTCACACATTCTACATTCAATTATACTGAAATACTATTGCTGTACCAATGTTTTAATGATCATATTTATGTATGTTTCCATTTTTATTGATTTGACACAAATTCACCACATATATTTAAATGTTGAATCACACGTGAGTCGATTAAAATATTTGTTTTGATTCTTTGAATCAGAATGAATCAATTCTCAAAATTGTCTCCGTGAATCGAACGGTGATTGAATCATTCAGATTCCAAAACGAATCATGATTGAATCGTTCCAAAAAAAAGTTGAATCAATAACCAGTCTGCTCCGGTCAGTGACGGCACTCTTGCGGCCAGTGACGACACCCCTTCGGCCAGTAACGGCGCCCCTTCAGCCAGTAACGGCGCCCCTTCGGCCAGTGACGGCGCCCCCCCCCCCCCCAAAAAAAAGACAAGCCACCGGAAGGGTGCCGTCATTGGCTGGAGGGGCGTAGTCACTGGGCGGAGGGGCGCCGTTATTTTCCGGTGAGGCGCCGTCACTAGCCGGAGGGGCGCCGTCACTGGCCGGAGAGGCACCGTCAAGGCACGCAGCGGCGCCGTCACTGGCCGAAGGGGCGTCGTCACTGGCCACATGGGTGCCGTCACTGGCCGCAAGAATATCGTTACTGGCCGGAGGAGTGCCATCACTGGCGAGATGGGCACCATCACTAGCCGAAGGGGCGCTGTCACTGGCCAGAGGGGCACCGTCATTAGCCAGAGGGGCGCCGTCACCGGCCAGATGGGCGCCGTCATTAGACGGAGATGCGCCGTCACTGGCCGGAGGGGCGCCGTCATTGGATGGAGGGGCGCATTCACTCGCCGGAGGGGCGCCGTCATTAGCAGGAAGGGCGCCGACACTAGCCAGAGGGGCTCTGTCCCTGGCCAGAGGGGCGCCGTCACTGGCCATAGGGGCGCCGTCACTGGCCAGAGGGGCGCCGTCACTGGCCAGAGGGGCGCGTCACTGGCCAGAGGGGAGCCGTCACTGGCCAGAGTGGCGCCGTCACTGGCCCGAGGGGAGCCGTCACTGGCCAGAGGGGCGCCGTCACTGGACAGATGGGCGCGTCACTGGCCAGAGGGGCGCCGTAACTGACCAGAGTGGCGCCGTCACTGGCCAGAGGGGAGCCGTCACTGGCCAGAGGGGAGCCGTCACTGGCCAGAGGGGCGCCGTCACTGGACAGAGGGGCGCCGTCACTTATTTCAAATCGAAAGTTATGACAACTTACATAAAAAGCGGCATTTGCATTATTTAAATCGGTACTCGGAAACTGTTGGACATAGAACAATGAGACTTCACCACTTTTCAGGCGAAGGTATCCTCATTAAATTATATCTGTACCACAAAGCTGTTTGAGTAATATGTATGCAAGCTGACAGGCGTTGCAATATTTTTGCAATATTTGTTGACCATGCTATTTTTCCCAACACCGTAAAGGATAACACGAAGGCGAGTTTCCACAAACAAAAATCAATATACACCCGGATAGCGCCGTCTTTACTGACCAATATCCAAACAAAATATGTCGCTTCTAGCAAATAGATAACTTATGATGAAGACAAAAGTGAATACTTCCTGACACTAAGACGCGGCATCGCCGGGCGACGGCGGCGACCGCCGCGGACCGCATTAGTTTGCCAGCTGCCGTCAGTGGCGCTAGCTGACGGCCAGTGACCTTGGTCGGCGAGCGTGAAAGCTTCCCACGGCCGACAACGGGCGCCTTTCATAACATATAAATCGGACCGGGAAATGAGCAGCGAATGAATTGGCTGGCTACGATGCGATCAAAGAACCTCACCAACGCGTCGCCCCACACGGTAAATAAAAATGGATACCATCGCTCTCCAGCATATGCTGCTTTGTCTGTTAGTCACCATGGAAAGGTAAGAAATTCGTGCGCCACAAATGTAAATATTAGCAAAACGAAACTTAAAATACTGCAATGCACGACATCGACTTCTTAAATCGCTGCCATAACAAAAAAAGGACAGGATGCATTTAATTACTATGTTAACTATTTTAATTGAAGGAATAGAACTCCAAACATATATTTGGCCGCTGAAAGCTACACTTACTCACGTACAACGTTTTTAAACACCAGAGGAGGTGAACCCTAATACACGTCAAACCACCCAATCACGTTGGAGGCATTTGGATGACATAGGTGCTAATACAGAAGCCAACAACATCTGTTCATGTGATCATAAAAATCAGATGGAAAAAGTAGCCTTTGCTCATGTTATTGTAATTAAAAAGAAGATGAATTAGTTAACCTATATTACGCCTTGCGGCTTCTTCAGGGCTAAAACTAGGTTTTAGCCCTGAAGGTTTTAGCCCTGAAGAAGCCGCAAGGCGTAATATAGGTTAACTAATTCATCTTCTTTTTAATTACAATAACATGAGCAAAGGCTACTTTTTCCATCTGATTTTTATCTGCACAATGCTCATCACAGCCATCCATCATATATGTTCATGTGATCAGATAAAGAGTGCTGTTTTTAACTTATCGATTCGCAAAACTTAACCGTGATGTGCTATTTCTGTGATTTTTCCGTGATGTGATGTTCTTATTCTGGTCTGAGATTTCCTGCACATCTGCAAATGCTGTAGACTGCACATCTGCAAATGCTGTAGACATGCGTAGAGCAGATCAGGACCGAGCAAGGCGTCTGGCGGCTGCGGCCAGACAGAGGCGTCATCGAGCCCATCAGGAAGAGGCGACGAGAGGTCAGCAGGGGGCGGAGGGAGATGATGCTGTCCCCCTAGCTGAAGAGCGACAGCGACAAGCTACCGTCGCGACTGCCACGTCCGCAGATCGCATGCGCACCCGTCGTGAAGACGCTGAGGTCAGGGCCGCTGAGGTTGAGCGGGAGAGGGAGCGGCGCGCTCAGGTGGACGAGACCGAGTGCGATGCCCAGCGCGAGGCTAACGCGCAGCAGAGGAGGCAGCGGCGCGAGCACGAGGAGGAGGAGGACCGACATGCCCAACGCGAGGCCAACACGCAGCAGAGGAGGCAGCGGCGCGAGCACGAGGATGAGGAGGACCGACATGCCCAGCGCGAGGTCAACACACAGCAGAGGAGGCAGCGGCACGAGCACGAGGATGAGGAGGACCGACATGCCCAGCGGGAAGCGGCCGCTGAGCGCATACAACAACAGCGTCAGGAGAGGAGGCAGCCTGCTGATGCCAGCCGCACGGCATGCCACTCTGCGGCCGTCCTCTCTGGCGAGCAGGACGTCGCCGTCCACGATGTGGGGGTGCAGCAGCTGCGGTGCCAGCACTGCCGAGCGCTGCTCTGGCGCGGCGAACGCGCTACACTCTGCTGCTCCGGGGGGGGGAGGTGTTGTTGCGGCCCCTGCCGGTTCCGCCTCAGATCCTGCGGCAGCTCTGGACGACCGACACCGCGGAGGTGAAGTCGTTCCAAGAGCACGTGCGGTGGCTCAACTCCGCGCTGGCCTTGGCCTCGCAAAAGGTGCGCGAGTTGGCTCCTCCCGGCGGTGGCTATCGGCCATGTATAGTCATTCAAGGACGACTCTGCCACCGACTGGGACCTCTGGAGGCACGGGAGGGTGCTACTCAGGCGTGCGCCCAGATATACATACACGACCCCAAGTGTGACCACCCCGAGGAGGAAGCAGCCACGCGCCTCGGTCACGTGCGCCTGCTGGCCAGCCCCAGCCAAGCGACGCAGCTGAGGCTTCGTCACCTGCTGGAGGAGTAGCAGGTGATGCTGCGTGAGGTGAACCCGTGGGTGCAGGATTTTATCCTGGCGTCGGAGGTGCCGGAGGACTCGGTGCAGCAGATGCGTCTGGTCATCAGCGCCACAGCCCGCCCGACAGACCAGCACAAATGCCGCTACAACCTGCCAGAGGGCTTCCAGGAGGTGTCCGTCTTAGTCGGCGATGAGCCCGGACACCAGGACATCGTTCTGCGCCGGCGTCCTGGCGGAGACGGCCCTCACCTGGAGACCATCAACGAGACGCACCGCGCTTTTGAGCCGCTGCATTTCGTGCTGCTATTTCCCTGGAGAACGGGTGATTGGCATCCCAACCTGCCGCAGGCGCGCGCCAACGCAGGTGGCCAGATGTGGAACGTCACCGCTCTGCAATACTACGCGCACCGCCTGCAGCGGCGGCCCGGCGACGACGACTCCCTGCTGCGCGCGTGCCGGCTGCTCCAAGAGTACTGCTGCATGGCCTTCGCCCGGGTCGAGACGTTGCGGCTGCTCTACTTGGCCCGTGACCAGACGCAGATACGGGCAGAGCTGTACCAGCATCTGCAGGACGCCGTGGCTGCAGACGCTCCGGTGGACGGAGCCGTCGCCGGTGATCCAGCGGCAGATGCAGTCGGCAGGCGCATCATCCTGCCGGCCACCTTCACCGGCGGACCGCGAAAGAGGCAGAAGAGACGAGGCATAATTTTAATATACGTGTAACGTCGACATTAGCAAACATTAGCCGACATATAAGACATCAGCATCCGAACATTGGAATATGTGCTACTTTATCTTGTGCGCTAGCGAGAAACCAGTTTCTAATCACATAATGACTTCCATCTACTAACTTCGTAGTGGTCATTCCGTAGAAACATCGTCTATTCCATTAATAAAAATACGCCAAAAAATGTAGAGTCAAATATATTTCACAACAAATATATTTGTGCAAAATTGATGCTTCATCGTTTGCCACTCAAGCCTATATGTAAAATATACTTGTGTGTTTTCACACCAGTTTGACATTAACATTATGCTTTCAGGTACCAAGACGCCATGGCTATTGTCCGGGCGTACGGCAATATCGACCTCTTTATCACCATGACCTGCTGCAAAGCCAGAGGACCGGCCCGACGTTGTCGCCAGGGTGTTCCAGCTGAAGCTGAAAAACCTTATGGATGACGTCACAAAACACGGCATCTTCGGGCGTCTCGTGGCAAAGCTGATGATGGGCGTGGAGTTCCAGAAGCGTGCTAAGTGACGCCATGGAACGTATTGCTGTAATACTTTCTTAGCCCTTAGGTGATGTTGGGTCGTTATTTGCGAACTACAATTATAAATTTTTAAATCTCCTGCTCCTGGCTCTTTTAACAGCAATATAATGCATCAAATTATCTTAAAGGGAAATAATGACCTTTTCCCACAAAAATGGAGTTAGCACTGGAAATCGACAGACGATGCCAAAATATGATGTAAATTCATCGCATCTACAATTTCTTTCCGAAAGATATTTAAAGTTAAACTTGATAAGCGTTCCACACGTGCAGAAGAGGTAATTTCCATAAAAATGTGACTACCGTGTGACTTCTACCACCTTTATAAGTAAGTTTTACTATGTAACTAAATTATTCTGGGGGAAAAAACGTATAATCCCTTTAAAGGAAATAGTTCACCTTGGAAAATGTTTACCCACCACGATTTGATTATATTTTTAATACAATTTATTTTTATATTGTCAAAAATGGCCTTATATCGCGCCGATTCAGGACAGAAGGCCGTAAATTTGTATTGTTTATCAAAACTATATGCATACTCTCTGAATCAGAGTACTGACGTCACGCGAATGTAAAAAATGGTTCAGCCAATCAGATTCGAAAGTAGTCGCGTAAAGATAGACTCGCATTGGAGATGTGCCAACCGGCGGCCGGCGTTCGCTTGCTAGCACCAGCTGCAAGCTGATTGGCTGATGGTATAGCCTCTGCCCGGGCTAGAACCAGTACAACATTCTTTCGCCAGCACCGCATTCCTTCGCCAAAAACTCAAATATATTCGGCTGGAGAGTCTTTTCAGTCAAGAAAACTTGCAGATAGGGGTTTCCCAACACGGGCTACAAAACTGCTATCTCAGTTTAAAACTAATGTTGAAGGTGAACTATTTCCTTTAAAGGGAATAGTTCACCTTCAACATGGGGGTTTGGATTGAGATAGCAGATTTGTAGAGCAGATCTAAAAATGGGTTGTGGTGAAAGAATTTCCCCCTACGTTATGTAATTTCGACACAGGACTAGTGGGCCCGGTTTCATGTCCGCTATTCCGGGCCACGATCGGGATATGAACGCTCGCCGCCGGAGGCAGGTACACTCTCTGGAACGTAGTCTCTGATCACAACGCCTCGTTAATGTCCGCTCAGCCGCCCGGGCGGCGCGGCGGCCCCTTGTCAGAGACTGTACTTGGCGTCAGGCGGAGCGGGGCGGAGCAGGACCGCCAGCTGCTATCGTACGATTTATCGTGAAATGCAAAGAGAAACTTACTTCTTTCTTCACATATATCCATCAGTTGTCCAAACCAAAGTCATATTCGTAGTTTTGAGCTCAAGATGCACCGTATGGTTGAATTTCAAGACAACTTTCAAGGTGACCTATTCCCTTTAAAGACCGGTAGGTACTTGCATGGTACTTTTCGGTTTCCATCAAACTCCGGGCTGTTCCAGTATTGCTTTTTTACGCATTGGATGTGACGCTTTCCAATAGTGGAGGGAAAATACCGATCGTGAACTTACAACTTTGAATAAGGGAATATTTGTTTTATATATGTATATCACATCATTGTAATACCATAACGGTAGCCCTTGGTGGGGGGCATTTTGACCTCCACTGAGATTTTCGGGTATATCGGATAAACAGCGCGCCGCCAAATTTGACCCAACTATGAACTATTTGGTCGTCAATAACCCACATGTTGTGCGATTGTTTACCTCATGTCATCTCAGGTCAGGTTACCAGGACACGTCAAGTGACCCTACCTAAAAAAATGTTTGTGGTCTTGCCAAAGTGACATTCTTTGTCCGAGAGATTTGAAACTTGCAGGATTTCATAAGGTCATTGACACAACTATTTGGTCATCAATAACCCACATTTTGTGCAATTGTTTACCTCATGTCATCTCAGGTCAGGTTACCAGGACACGTCAAATGACCCTACCCATAGGCGTACACAAGGGAGGGGGGGGCAAACGGGGCAATTGCCCCCCCCCCCCCCCCCCCCACTGAAGGTCTGTACGTGCCCCCTTCGGTCGAAAAAATGAGTTATTTTGTGTATTTTTTTAAGAGAAATATGGTGAAAATATGCCCTTTTAAAAATATAGTGGGCCAAATCCGGCGAGTTTTTTTTTGGTGGGGGTACTTTATGCCCCCTGAGCAAAAATTGACCCCTCCTGGAGCGAATCCTGGGTACGCTACTGACCCTACCTAAAACAAATGTCTGGGGTCGTTCCAAAGCGACATTCTTTGTCCGAGATATTTGAAACTTGCAGGATTTCATAAGGTCATAAGTACCTACAATTCGCGTATCTCTGATTTTTCTTTAATCAGTGACCTAAGGTCAGGTTAATTTCGTGACCTCTCCATTACACGTCAACGGGACGGCGGGAGCTGGACAATATACAAATACATCATATTCAGGGAATATGCATTGGAGCAGGCCAATTCTTTCATAATCAGCTTATTCTAATTCATTATTGATGACCCGGGTGCAATTGTTCCTCAGTGACCTCTGCAAGATCAGCTGAGGTGATCTGAGGTCACTAGCACCTTTTTTGCAAATAACTCTTGATAGAATAAGGATAGCGACGTGCGAATGACACCACTGTTTGTCTCGTGTTGATTATTTCTCCTGTTACATGTCTGCCGCACGCACACATCCTTCTGATCGTGCACCCCGACCACAAGCTGAGAACGTCAGCAGACGTGGACAGCATCGTGTCGGCGGAGGTGCCAGACCCTGACCAGTCCGAGCAGGCGCGCTGCCCTCATGGGATCGTCGTGGAGACCATGGTCCACAACGAGCGCGGCGCTGTCCGTCCCACGGCTGGCTGCATGCAAGGTTACTTTACTAATAGCTGCATGGAGGGCGGCCGCTGCAGCAAGGCCTTCCCCAAGCCGCTACAGCCCGAGACCGAGTGGCGTGACGGCAGCATGTACCCCACGTACAAGCGCCGCTCCACGGCTGACGGAGGCTTCGCGGTGGTCTACAGAGGTCGGCTCATCACCAATCAGTGGATCGTCGCGTACTCGCCTCTCCTGACGCTGAAGTACAGCTGCCACATCAACGTCGAGGTCTGCGGCTCCATCGAGTCTGTCAAATATCTGTACAAGGGCTTCGGCGGACAAATGGTGCAAGCAGCTGACCTGGCCGCAGAGAACGAGATCCAGGAGTACGAGGACCTGCGCTCGATCGTTTCCAGGGAGGCCTGCTGGCGCCTCTTCGAGTTCGACATGAGCGAGAGGTGCCCGGCCGTGTTGGCTTTCCAAGTCCATCTGGAGGGTCATCAATGAGTCTACTTCCAGCACGCCCAGGAGCGTCAGGTGGCCGTTGGCTTCCCTTGGACGCATCTGACGGCCTGGCTGGAATACAACCGAGACACCGCCGGCGCCGACCCTGACTGCCTGGCGGTGCTGTAGCCGGACTTCCCGCGACAGTTTGTCTGGATCGCCAGCAGGAAGATCTGGCGGCACCGCGCACTAGCCGGACTTCCCGCGACAGTTTGTCTGGATCGCCAGCAGGGAGATCTGGCGGCACCGCGCACTAGCCGGACTTCCCGCGACAGTTTGTCTGGATCGCCAGCAGGGAGATCTGGCGGCACCGCGCACTAGCCGGACTTCCCGCGACAGTTTGTCTGGATCGCCAGCAGGAAGATCTGGCGGCACCGCGCACTAGCCGGACTTCCCGCGACAGTTTGTCTGGATCGCCAGCAGGAAGATCTGGCGGCGCCGCGCACGGCAGCTGACCCACAAGACTATCGGCCGGGTCGTCAGCATCTCCCCCTGCCACGGTGAGGTCTTCTACCTCACTGGCGGATTCAGGGGGAGGGGGAGGAGCGACAGGGGCAAAAGCCCCCCTCCCCATCCCACACTCGACGGGGGCGGCAATAGAAATTAGCCCCCCTCCCCAAATCCGCTGAAACTGGCGATGAAAAATGGGTACTGCGAAAAATAACTCTTTGCGACCAAAACAAAATAGTTGTTTTTTTCCTCGTTTGTGTTTCCTCTATTTTGTATCATTTTGGTAACAGGAAGGAAAGTGGGGCATGCATATTTGGAAATGTCGAATACACAATCCAGACCCATCATACTTAAAGGAAATAGTTCACCTTGGAAATTTTTACCCAACACGATTTGACTATATTTTTAATACAATTTCTTTTTATATCGTCAAAAATGGCCTTATATCGCGCCGATTGAGGACAGAAGGCCGTAAATTTGTATTGTTTATCAAAACTATATGCATACTCTCTGAGTCAGAGTCCTGACGTCACGCGAATGTAAACAATGGTTCAGCCAATCAGATTCGAAAGTAGTCGCGTAAAGATAGACTCGCATTGGAGATGTGCCAACCGGCGGCCGGCGATCGCTTGCTAGCACCAGCTGCAAGCTGATTGGCTGATGGTATAGCCTCTGCCCGGGCTAAAACCAGTACAACATTCTTTCGCCAGCACCGCATTCCTTCGCCAAAAACTCAAATATATTCGGCTAGTCTTTTCAGTCAAGAAAACTTGCAGATAGGGGTTTCCCAACACGGGATACAAAACTGCTATCTCAGTTTAAAACTAATGTTGAAGGTGAACTATTTCCTTTAAGTAGCCATAAGTCAGCCAAAACTAAAGATATTGCTTTGAAATTCGGTTTGGGTATTGTCTATACTTCGTTCTCCAATATATATTCGGGTTTTTGAACATGTTTGGAAATTTTGATTTTGTGGATTTTTCTCCAATTTGTTCTTTCTTCATAAAAGCATATCAAATACAAAATCATATGAAAAAGCAAGAATATATATTGGAGAACCAAGTATGGAAGATCCCCAAACCAAATGTCAAAGCAATATCTTGAGCGCTGACTGACTTATGGCTCCATAAATAGTAGCGTACGCAGAAATTCACAAGGGAAATTCACAACTATTTCCTTTAAGTAGCCATAAGTCAGCCAAAACTAAAGATATTGCTTTGAAATTCGGGTTGGGTATTGTCTATACTTCGTTCTCCAATATATATTCGGATTTTTGAACATGTTTGGAAATTTTGATTTTGTGGATTTTTCTCCAATTTGTTCTTTCTTCATAAAAGCATATCAAATACAAAATCATATGAAAAAGCAAGAATATATATTGGAGAACCAAGTATGGAAGATCCCCAAGCCAAATGTCAAAGCAATATCTTGAGCGCTGACTGACTTATGGCTCCATAAATAGTAGCGTACGCAGAAATTCACAAGGGAAATTCACAACTATTTCCTTTAAGTAGCCATAAGTCAGCCAAAACTAAAGATATTGCTTTGAAATTCGGGTTGGGTATTGTCTATACTTCGTTCTCCAATATATATTCGGATTTTTGAACATGTTTGGAAATTTTGATTTTGTGGATTTTTCTCCAATTTGTTCTTTCTTCATAAAAGCATATCAAATACAAAATCATATGAAAAAGCAAGAATATATATTGGAGAACCAAGTATGGAAGATCCCCAAACCAAATGTCAAAGCAATATCTTGAGCGCTGACTGACTTATGGCTCCATAAATAGTAGCGTACGCAGAAATTCACAAGGGACCAGGTCATTGCCTTGAGCAGGGGCGCCATCCGATCGACAGGGCCGCCACCAATATTGGCGAAATGTTGCAAGGGACACGCCTCTCCTTTCACACCGTGCGGAAGGAGAGTCACTGGCCGGAGGGGCGCCGTCACTCGCCGAAGAGGGGCAGTCACTAGTCGGAGGGGCGCCGTCACTAGCCGGAGAGGCGCCGCCACTCGCCGAAGAGGCGTGTTCACTGACCGGAGGGGCGCCGGCACTGGCCGGAGGGGACGCCGTCACTGGCCGGAGGGGCGCTGTCACGGGCCGGATAGGCGCCGTCTATGGCAGGGGACGTCCTCACTGGACTGGGGCGCCGTCACTGGCCGCAAGAGTGCTGTCACTGGCCGGGGGAGCGTCCTCACTGGCCGGAGTGGCGCCGGCACTGGCCAGAAAGGCATCGTGACTGATCGGAGGGGCGCCAGCTTTGCATGGGCGCCTCGGGTCCAAAGGACCAGGTCATTACCTGCATGACCTGATAGCTGATACTCGGCACGCCAGTCCCTAAGCATGATGAGCCTTGACTAGAGCCCTTCATGGGACACTTGTTCAAGCCCCCATCCGGTTCCAACTTCCAGCCCATTCAGCCAGACCCAAACCCGTTCCAATCCGAATTCATAATTGATGGGGCTCCCATTCCCACCCGTTTCAGCATATTTCACTTTCTGTAGTGCTACAAAATTATATGGTCTGTCCCAAACCCGTTCCAACCCATTACATTGCCAAAAATGGGCCCATTCCCGCCCATTTCCATACCGTTCCATGGGTTCCATGGAGATTCCCATTCCACGAAGGGCTTGACTTTGTATTCGACATTTCCAAATATGCGTGGCGCGTCTGACGCTATTTTCGATCAGGAGCGATTCCTACAACCAACGTAAGTTAAAAAACGTTGCGCTTTGGCGCCAAAGTTTATAGCGCTGAATAACCTGCGTGGAACGCATTCGACAGTATTTGAGGAATTGTGACTGGGACTTGGGTATCGTTGTTTTCCTTTTCCCTGTAAACATGTAGCCAAAAAAATCACACTTTGTGAATCTGTAGGTACGGCTAATATATTTCATTGTTAAAGGACTTCCGGGATCCTTTTCACCTTCGGAATTTTTTTTAGAACACGATTTTATTATATTTTTTAATACAGTTTCTTTTTTTCTTTTCAAAAATGGTCCTACATCGCGCCAATTCAGGACAGAAGGTCGTAAATTATTAATGTTATGGTGTGCGTTATTGGTCTGCGCATGCTCAGACCAGTGCTGGCACTCTCAGACGGTACGGTATATCATATATGCGCCGCATTCCTTCGCCAAAAAGTCAAATATCTTCGGCTGGAGTCTTTTCAGCCAAGAAAAGTTGCAGATAAGGATTTCTCAACACGGGCTACAAAACTGCTATTTCAGTTCAAAATTCCATGTTGAAGGTGAACTATTTCCTTTAAGGTTATTTTAAATTACTATGCTTGGGATGGCTACTTTGGCCTCAGGTCATATCCAGACTCAAGTAATTTCAGGTACTAATTTTAAATCTGACACCCATTTTGCACCATACTTGGTACTTACCCCGGTGCATTTTATGGGTGCTATGAGTAGAGGTCTCACAATTTTTAGCATTTCCAACTAGTCAAGATCAGGCTCAGCATGAACTCAGCTACAAAAAAAAATTGAAACCGACAGAAGAGGCAAAATTGGGTTTGTCTGGTTTTACCACTGGAGAGTGGGGGGGGGGGGAATTAGGGGCAAATTCTCCCCCCCCCCCCCCCCAGGAGCATGGCAAGCATTCAATACAAGGATGTCCCCCGCCCCGCGTGTTTCTGCATTGGCTGTAAGAAGTGATAATTAGGAAGAACAAAATAATCCCCCCCCCCCGGTCAATGACTTTCGCTTTGAGAACCCGACCCCCCCCCCCTAACGATGTTTCGCGCTGACGACCCGACTGACTCCCCCCCCCCCGGTTAACAACTTTTCGCTGCTAAAGCGGACCGAAATTTTAGCCCCCCACCCCCTATTTTCGGACCCTGGATCCGCCAGTGGTCCGATTTAGGTATGTATTTTAATAAAACCATTTATTTATATAGTCATTCATTTATATAGCATGTATTTATATAGCCAGATAATTTGCATAGCCAGCCAATACGTTCATTAGCGGCTCAAAAAAATACAGGGACTACATGGCCGGGCCGCCATTTAGCCAACCAATACGCCCATTAACCGGTGATCTACCCACTACACCACCGACGCATACTGCTGAGCATCAATTGTTAGTGTTAATCAACATTTTACGTTTGTATTCCTCATACCTAACTATTAGCCGGTGGCGGAATATTTTAGGTGGATAGCATAGGACACATTTATTTATATGGCCAGCTAATATATATAGCCAGCCAATTCATTCGCTGCCCATTTCCCGGTCCGATATATATATATATATATATATATATATATATATATATATATATATATATATATATATATATATATATATATATATATATATATATATATATATATGTTATGAAAGGCGCCCGCTGTCGGCCGTAGGAACTCACACGCTCGCCGGCCAAGGTCACTGGCCTTCAGCTAGCGTCTCTGACGGCGGACGGCAAACTAATCCCGGCCGCCGCTGTCGCCTGGCGAGTCCCGGCGAGCCCGCGTCTTAGCGTCAGGAATTATTCACATTTGTCTTCATCATAAGTTATCTATTAGCTAGAAGCGAAATATTTTGGGTGGATAGTGGTCAGTAAGGACGGCGCTATCCGGTGTATATTGTTTTTTGTGTGTGTGTGAAAACTCGTCTTCGTAAAAATACAGGGACTACATGGCCGGGCCGCCATTTAGCCAGCCAATACGCCCATTAACCGGTGATCTACCCACTACACCACCGACGCATACTGCTGAGCATCAATTGTTAGTGTTAATCAACATTTTACGTTTGTATTCCTCATACCTAACTATTAGCCGGTGGCGGAATATTTTAGGTGGATAGCATAGGACACATTTATTTATATGGCCAGCTAATATATATAGCCAGCCAATTCATTTGCTGCCCATTTCCCGGTCCGATATATATATATATATATATATATATATATATATATATATATATATATATATATATATATATATATATATATGTTATGAAAGGCGCCCGCTGTCGGCCGTGGGAACTCACACGCTCGCCGGCCAAGGTCACTGGCCTTCAGCTAGCGTCTCTGACGGCGGACGGCAAACTAATCCCGGCCGCCGCTGTCGCCTGGCGAGTCCCGGCGAGCCCGCGTCTTAGCGTCAGGAATTATTCACATTTGTCTTCATCATAAGTTATCTATTAGCTAGAAGCGAAATATTTTTGGTGGATAGTGGTCAGTAAGGACGGCGCTATCCGGTGTATATTGTTTTTTTTTTGTGTGTGTGAAAACTCGTCTTCGTGTTATCCTTTACGGTGTTGGGAAGAATAGCATGGTCAAGAAATATTGCAAAAAATATTGCAACACCTATCAGCTTGCCTAAATACTACTCAAACAGGTTTGTTACATATATAATTTAAAGAGGGTACCTTCGCCTGCAAAGGGGTGAAGTCTCAGCGTTCTAGTTCGACAGTTTCCGAGTACCGATTTAAATACTGAAAATGCCGCTTTTGATGTAAGTTGTCACAACTTTCGACTTGAACTAAGCTTTGATCTGAAAATGTGACACGCCAGGCCAATATACTCTCTGTCAAATCGTGTTTATCGCATGTCGCTGCGACTCTCGGTTTGCGAGTTATCGGCACGGGATCGACGCGCGTTTGATTGTTTTCGTCGACTTGTGAATTTGGCCGTTTCCTATGTTAAACCAATGACACAGTTGTCGCCGACACAGCGGCCGACACGTATGTCGGATCTTGTTTAAATTGTAATACGATGGTGCGCCTCTGCCACCGGACCTGCGTGGCAAATTTCACGCACCTAGCTGCAACGGTTGTCGAGTTATTAGCCGATTTGTGTATGACCGTTACGTTATTTGATTTCCACGCACGCACGCACGCAGGGACGGACATCTTATAATTAATAATATAAGATAAGATAAACGATTCCACTGCGAGAAAAAAAAAACGGTAATAGCTCACAACCCAATGGATCTGTCGATTTTGTATATAAAAAAGCGAACCCAGCATATCAGCGGATCGGAGATCCAGATCCGAGAGATCGAATCCCAGTCCTTCCTGGGAAATGCACACATGCCTGTCAAAAAGCGGTTTTTACGCAATGGAACACCGAGTGTAAATGCTATAAGATTAAAACAATATATCTTTATAAACAATGTTATATAATGAATGAACGGCCTGTTGCGTTTAGAGAGTTAATATTTCAGCAAAATCCATGATAAAATGTACTGGTCTTGTTGCCGCGCACCGCAAGCTTTGCGAACGTGCTACCTTTTGGCCTATATCAATGTTTTCATTTATATTGGCTCAGGCTTCGACTACGTTACAGCGGAGATAAGTAACTACCAAAGGTAAAATCCAAGGCATGGTTTCTAGTTAATTGGAATCAACAAATCATGGCGAGCATAAGTCTTCTTTGACATTTGGGTTGAAGCACTATGTCTCCGATGAAATGATGTTCCAATAATATATCTTTAATAATTATCTTTATCGTTATAAAACATAGTTAAAGTATTTCTGATTAAATCTATGTGCTCCAATTCCACCGGGTCTATACTCTATATTGCCTTCTGCAGCTAACGTAAGAAAATATAAACGAAGCCTCACACTCAGGGAATCATTACATTAAAAATATACAGGCCCGTTGACCGCCGCTTAGATTAAATTACCCAAAGGAAAACAATATATCCCAGGACAAAAAGTACGATGCGCGACTGTCCGCAGCTACCTCTCGATTCAAAACGACCAAACGTAGACGATGTGACGAAAATATTCGTGTTTATTTCCGTGTATTCTACAATTAAACATAATAATAGGCTTAAAGTTCTCCAGCTGCACACTAAAGCCTGAAAAATACTCACAGCTATCCAGGGCGTAAAATAGAAATACAAAAAAACGTTTTTGATGCCTAATAGTTAATACACACACCCACACACACACACGACGCATATCTGCACAAGGAAGTGTTCACATTTATGAAAAGCAAACGATATGCAACGACCAGTCAAAAGCCTACATCTGAATCAACGACGAAAGGGCTCCCACCGTACACGGAGATAGTTATGTACATCAGCAAGTCTCACGGCCCCGTAAAGCTCGCGGCATGACATCAACGTGACGACTGCTCTCGGAATTTAATTGGTCACTTCATGGCGTCAGTTTGACATCATAACTGGGACGCGCCTCTGTAAAAAGTTTCCAGACGAACAATCTAGCCACATAGTGAATACAGCCAAGCCGCTGGCCAGGTGACGGTATTAACAGGGGCGTGTAGAGTCACGGGAGCAATTGTAACCGGTGGAGACATGCACAGCTGAACACCGGATAGACACCGGTGACGTCATATGCACCAGTGGCGTCACTGTTTGGCGATGGCGCGGGACCGTGTGCTGCCGATGAAAGATGCTGTCGCTCCGGGCTCGTGAACGACAATGTCGTGCTCTGGGCTGGTGAGCGAACATTACGTGATGTCTACCACGTCCGGTGGTTTGGTCGGCTTGTCATCCTTGCCGCCATCCTGGCCCTTCTTATCCTGTAAAGATACACATCACACCTCACTTTGTGGTTTTATCCAGATTAAACACACATGCAACTGATGAATGCCAATCAATAAAACAACTAATAATGGATTGATTGATTGATTGATTGATGTATTTCGCAACTCATCCACGATGGACATGGCTTTTAAAAGATGCACGTCATTTCTGATAAAAAAAAAACAAGGGCATAAATTCAGGTACACGTACAATACACATCACAGTTCAGTCGTTTGCACAGACATCATTTCGCCTCTATCCGTCCAATATCATGCGATTTAGGTTGGTCCGGAACGCCGCTGCGCTTGGGTCTATCCCGTTTGTTCAGTGTGCTCACTCCTCTGCTGCACAGTCGTCTTTTCCCCGTCTCTGTGCGCATTCGCGGCATTGTGAACCGGTCAGCTTGTCTGGTGGCATGCGTATGTTGCTCGTTTGCCCGCGGCCAAATGCTGTCGCTGATGCACTCTGGTTGTCCGGTTACAATGGCCATCTGCACAGAGCTCACAGTGTGGTAATCTACCAACTGTTTCGCAGTAAGCCAACCGAGTTGTCGGATGGCGTCTGTTATGTGATCGTAACGTCGTCGGCCTGTCACGACTCTCGCACAGAAGTTGATTATCTTCTGGACGCGGTGCAGCTGAACTGCGCCACACGAGCCGTATACAGCTATGCAGTAACGCACTAATGATAATACCAGTGCCTGGACTACGTTTTTCAGAGACGAGTTCGGGATCACGTGTCGCGCATGGCTCAAGGCGATGAGCATGCCCGTGCACTTGTTGGTCATGGTGTCTATATGGCTATGATAGTTGAGATGTCGGTCGATTGTGAGGCCTAGATTTTTGACCTGTCTCGAGTCGGGAATCACAGTCCCGCAGAAACTCAGTGTCACTGGTGGTAAGTCTCTCAGCATGGCTGGTGTGCCCAGGACTAACATCTGGGTATTCTTTCCGTTCAGTTGCACACCGTTGTGACAGAACCACTGGTGCAGTGAGCCGAGCGCAGCTTCCATTCGGGCGGTAAGCTGCTGCAGGTCCTGCTTTCGCCCGCTGATCAGGACCTGTGTATCATTGGCGAATTGCACGACCGTGACGTCGTCAGGCACACACTGGCTCATGTCATTGGCAAATATAATGTATAAGATGCAGCGCCGCCTTGGTAGACGCCGATCGTGTTTGGCTTTGTTCGCGATCTGATGTTTTTGCCATCCGCCCCACGTATTTGAACTTGTGTGTGGCCGGTCAGGTAGTTTGTAAACCAGTCGGTGTCGACTCCATACAGGGATAGTTTGTCCAAAAGTTTCTGATGTGGCACAACGTCAAAGCATTTCGATAAATCCTATAGGACCAGAAGCGAAATTTGGCCTTTGTCCATGGCGTGAAGCACCTTGTCTGTAATGACGCGGAGCGCCGTTTCGGTTGAGTGCTTTTTACAATAGCCGTGCTGTGCTGAAGAGAGAAGTTTGTTTGTTTCGAGATATCCGGTGAGTTGATTTTGTACGACTTTCTCCACGAGCTTCATAATAGCTGGCAAAATCGAAATAGGGCGGGTATCTGCTGGGTTATTCGAGGCCTTCCCCTTGGGGATAGGCGTCACTAGTGCGTGCTTCCAGGGTGCCGGGACCATTCCGGTTACGAGGCTGGTATTCACCACATCCAGCAGAGGGTGTACCAGCCCAAAGAAAAAGGTCTGGAGCATTGCGACGCTGATCCCGTCGTTGCCGACATAGCTTGATGGTTTCATGGACACGAGCGTTGCGCATAGCGAGTCGAAATTAATGGGCTGAACTTTGAATGCGCTAGTGCCGATGCGCGACAGCCGCGTCGGAACGGGCGCGACTGGTGCCGGCACGCTAGCCGCGGTGGTCGGCCCCACCGAAACGTAGTAGTCGTTCAGCGCGTCTGGTGTTACATTTGGCGTTTCGCACTGCTGTTTCTTTCGGCCGATAATCGGCTGGAGAACTCGCCACAAGCTGCCGCGGTCTCCCCGACCTATCTCCCGCTGGTACAGTGCCCGGCAGTCTCTGCGGATAGCCGCCCGGCACAGCCGGTTCACGCGCTTGTACTGGACGCGGTCGCGCACGGTCAGAGCCGCGCGGCGGCGCTGCAGTAGCTGCTGTGTTTCGTATGTCAGCGGCTGCGAGTTACGAGGTCTTACACGAATGCGTTTGAGCGGGGCGACAGTATCCAACTGATCTAAGAATATCTGTTGAAACGACAGCCACTTCTGGTCTGGTGAGACACAATGGTACACTGGGGTCCAGTCGGTATCTAGCAGCTGCCAACATCAGTAAAAACGACTAATAATGGATGTCAACATCAGTAAAAACAACTAGTCATGAGCCTTAGTCAACAAGTTATATTTAACTAAACAATTTTGATTGTAGGTGGTGGTGGTGCAATTTTGATTGTACAACACTTCATCTGTTCCTGATGAACTATGTTGTACTGCACTGCGTTCGTCACGCCAATTTAACAACCCAACCTTTGGACGAGACAAGCGACGAAGCCAAAACTTCCAGAATATCAGACCAAGCATGGCCATTGCCGCTTACCACCTTCCACCCACCCTCGTTTCAGCTGCCACTACCTCGCCTGAGCAAAACACCAGCTGAATGATCTTACTATAGGTCCGAGTACGAGTCTGAATCTCAGTCCGAGTCTGATCTCACCTTGGCGGCGTGTACGAGGTGTTGGGGTAGGCTCACTCCTGACGGGCCGGCGCCACTTCCACCGGCCATACGCGCCTCCACCGTGCGACGCGAGGCTGCCGCCGCCTCTGCCAGGGCGCGCATGCCGCCGCCGCCGGTCGCCGGCCGCTGCATGGAGGTCATGTGCGCCGGGCCCGGTGGGTGCGACGGGCCCGGCTGGTGCGCCGTCCGCTGCCGGCCCGGCCCCGCCGCCGCGGGGGCGTGTGCGGGGGCGGCCATGGGGCGGCTGTGAGAGGCGGGCGCTCCCTGCGCCATGGGCGCTCCCTGCGCCATGGGCGCTCCCTGCGCCATGGGCATGCCCAGGGTGCGTTGTTTGGCCATCAGCTCCAGAAGCTGAGCGTACGTGGACATGTCGACATTGGAATTCGCGCCGCCTGTACAGAGGGACACCCAAGTCACAACAACACAAACATCAGCATACGACATACAAAGAGGTCCGAGTCACACAAGGCATTAGCTGAAGACAGGGAGGCACGAGTCTCCACAACACGAGCGTAGGAATACGATCAGCGATGCCCAATCAAACTGGCTACCACACACATCATGTAGGTACGCAGTACGCACGCACAAATAACCCAACATAAAACAGAAATCCAACTTAACCCTATTCGCTGCGGGGGGGGGGGGGATTCTGCCCCTCCCGGTGGTTTTTCACTTGCCGCTTCTAAACTGTTAGGCCTAGCGTCCTGCAACGTTGTGACTTTTCCTCAAATTGAATGGCGCATTGTCAAAATTTTGAAAAAAATCGGTCGAGCAGAGGCGGTTCCAGGCTCCTGTTTTGGGGAGGGTATTACGAATGCGGTTTTGCGTCGCATACTTCCTTCGTGGTTTGCAGTGCAATAAATGTGTCAGAAACAATTTCAATGCAATATGCATCATAGATACTGGGATTGTACATATTTTTGGGGCAGAGGCGCACTCAGGATTAAAAAATGGGAGGCGAAACCCACCCTCAAATTAGGTCCAACGTCAAATTAGTAAGATGATAAAAGCGTTACGCGCATGGTGCCCTGCCCCCCCCCCCCCCGTTTTTTTTTACTGGATCCGCCTATGCGCAATATATCAAATTTAAAGGGATTATACGGGTTTCCGTCCTGAAAGTAAATGCACTCTTTTGCAGTTGTATGAGCTTTAAACACGTTTAAGACATATAACAGGGACCTCAATGCTCATTTAGTCCATTATTTCAGAAATTATCAGCGTTAAAACTTGGGCGTTTTTCGAGACTAGTATCAGATAACCAGTACTTGATCGGCACTTCTGTTCACCACTTTTATCTTAAGATCAATTTTAGAGTTTTGAATTATCTGCAAGTCCTACACTGGATCACAAAATTATTATGCAATTCAAAACTGACGGGACTTTGTATTACTACACACTATTCGTTGAGGTTTTGTGTTTTTGTGGTTTTCTTTTCTCTGGCCTTTAGCGTTGAGAATTTGGTGGTGGCGTATTAATTTTGTGGCATGAAAATGCATGCAAAATATATAATTTTATGGGAAAACTAGGTAACTGCTGCTGTCGTTGGAACAAAACAAGTTTATTTTCTTTCAAATATTGCTTATTTTACCGGAAATATGCCATACGTGAGGTGTTTTTATTAGCATAAAAGAGATGACTGGCTGTGCCTCAGCCGGTCCTGCAGAAAATACGCGGTGGCATCACCGCGCACTTTGGAATGTTTTTACGTGCAGAAGAGGTCATTTCCAGAAAAATGTGGCTACCTTGGGACTTCTACCACCTTTATAAGTACGTTTTACTATGTAACTCAATTATTCTGGGAAAAACCCGTATAATCCCTTTAACAAATTACAGCATATAATGCCCACACGTGACGTTCATATCGTCCCAAACAATCACGAACAGCACATATTTTCCCCCTAGAAAATCCCCCCATTTTACATTCCCTGAATACACCTATTATTTTTTATTTTGTTTGTTGTCGGATTTTTTTTGCCCCCTGGCCCCCTATTTTTGAACAAAACAAAAAACTCGGGGACCAATCTTGTCATGACGAATCGAATGGCGTTTTCTCCATAGAAATCGACCGAGCGGTTCTCGAGATCTCTGGGGGGGGGGGGGGGCAGAATCTGCCCCCCCCCCCGCAGGCTAACGTAATTCTGACCGCCCGCAGGGAATAGGGCTAAAGCTGCACAATAATGGCGCCCGTATAAACGGGTACGACAATGCGGGGTCCCTTCAATGGAGAACATTTAGCTTCGCAAGCAACCTAAGAGAGCAGCTCCTTTCGATAATCCCCTCAAACTGATCGTGTATCATGTGACGCATCCCGCTGCCAAAGTACTCCAACTTACAATGCCGCTCCACTGACCCAACCGAGGAGTACAGCCTCTGACATAACCAGGCCGCCGCCGCCTACCTTGCTGCGCCTGCTGCGCGTGCTGCGAGTACATGGTCTGGCGCTGCATCTGGAGCGCCTGTCGGTAGCGCTCCTCCTGCACGCGCTGCTCCTGCTGCTGCTTCTTGAAGTAGTAGGCGCGCAGGGTCTGGATCGCCTTCGGGATCATCAGCAGCACCTCGTTGTCGGTGGCCGTCGGATTCTGCGGAGAAGACCGAGGACGCTGGTGTCACGCGCCAGCGCTACAAACTCCCTTCTCTTGTGATGGCTCGTTAGATGCACCAGTGGCAAGAGAGAACCACGTAGCACGCGGCAACACGAGTACGTGACCCTAGTACAGATTTAAGTCGACGCCGGATCGAACTTACGAGTTCCGCCAACGCTGCGCTGCGGTGCAGTAGGTGAATAGTCCCACTTCGATTACAAACTCGGGCGGTGCGGTGATCGGTAATGATTCTGCTCGCGTCCAAACGTGACACCCCTATACTCTGCACATGCCTGCCTGTGACGCTGGCGCTGCGTTGGCCGTAAACACAGCGGCGCAGGAGAGCCGGCCTGCCGGTCTGGTGGCTACTTACGTCCTTCTTGATCATCTGGATGACAGTAGCCTTGTCGATCGCCTTTCCCTCAATCAGAGGAATAATGTCGCCGACTGCAACCAGGGAAACAACCGTTAGTTATACACGCAATCACAAGATTCAGAGTAGATATCGAGCATTCATCGACTTCACACACAGTCACACGATTCAGAGCAGAGATCGAGCATTCATCGACTTCACACACACAGTCACACGATTCAGAGCAGAGATCGAGCATTCATCGACTTCACACACACACAGTCACACGATTCAGAGCAGAGATCGAGCATTCATCGACTTCACACACAGTCACACGATTCAGAGCAGAGATCGAGCATTCATCGAATTCACACACACAGTCACACGATTCAGAGCAGAAATCGAGCATTCATCGACTTCACACACACACAGTCACACGATTCAGAGCAGAGATCGAGCATTCATCGACTTCACACACAGTCACACGATTCAGAGCAGAGATCGAGCAGTCATCGACTTCACACACACAGTCACACGATTAGATAGAGCATTCATTGACCGAACACACGTCTATATTACGTAACTCCTCCGTTTAATGTAAATAAGATATTCCGGCTTGTTTGATGTTGCCGCATCAGTATATCAAGTAAACAACATCCAAGGAAGTGTAAGAAGACATTCTCTAATAATCTCAATCCCAAGTCCGGAGCGCCAGGAGGGGACTGAGCGGGTGGGTGTGGGGTCTTGAGAACGGCGACAGGGGCAGCCAGTGACTGACCACTACACGCTATTCCAGGGTCGGCTCAGGGCGTGGCGGGGGCGGGGGTCCCAGGGGCTCCAGGGTCGGGACAAGGGTGAGGGCGGCCGGTCTTCAGGATCAGGGCGGGGCGGCGGGGGCGGCAGGGGCGGGCGGGGGCGGCGGTGCCACTGACCGTTGGGTATTCCGCGCCTGTCGTTCTCGTACTCCTCCCAGGCGGCTTTCTGCTCCTCGTCGTTGAGCTCTTCTTCAGCGACGTTCTGCAGCAGCGAGTCGTGGCCATGCACACTACTGACCCATTCCGATTGCTCCGACACCAGCTCCATCAACACCAGGTCATCCTGTCCACACAGAGGTCACGGAAATGTCACAGAGGCCCACACAGGTCATGCTGAGGTCATATAGAAGTCTTACGAGGTCATTCTGAGATCGCAGAGTTCACAGAGGCCATTATGTACACAGAGAGGCTATGCTGAATTCACAGAGGCCATGCTGAGTTCACAGAGAGGCCATGCTGAGTTCACAGAGAGGTCATGCTGAGTTCACAGAGAGGCCATGCTGAGTTCACAGAGAGGCCATGCTGAGTTCACAGAGAGGCCATGCTGAGTTCACAGAGAGTCCATGCTGAGTTCACAGAGGCCATGCTGAGTTCACAGAGAGGCCATGCTGAGTTCACAGAGAGGCCATGCTGAGTTCACAGAGAGGCCATGCTCAGTTCACAGAGAGGCCATGCTGAGTTCACAGAGAGTCCATGCTGAGTTCACACAGAGTCCATGCTGAGTTCACAGAGAGGCCATGCTGAGTTCACAGAGAGGTCATGCTGAGTTCACAGAGAGGCCATGCTGAGTTCACAGAGAGGCCATGCTGAGTTCACATAGAGGCCATGTTGAGTTCACAGAGAGGCCATGCTGAGTTCACAGAGAGGCCATGCTGAGTTCACAGAGAGGCCATGCTGAGTTCAGAGGCCCACACAGAGGTCATACTGAGCTGAGTTCACAGAGAGGCCATGCTGAGTTCACAGAGAGGCCATGTTGAGTTCACAGAGAGGCCATGTTGAGTTCACAGAGGCCATGCTCAGTTCACAGAGAGGCCATGCTGAGTTCACAGAGGCCATGCTGAGTTCAGAGGCCCACACAGAGGTCATACTGAGCTGAGTTCACAGAGAGGCCATGCTGAGTTCACAGAGAGGCCATGCTGATTTCACAGAGAGGCCATGCTGAGTTCACAGAGAGGCCATGCTGAGTTCACAGAGAGGCCATGCTGAGTTCACAGAGAGGCCATGTTGAGTTCACAGAGAGTCCATGCTGAGTTCACAGAGAGGCCATGCTGAGTTCACAGAGAGGCCATGCTGAGTTCACAGAGAGGCCATGCTGAGTTCACAGAGAGACCATGCTGATTTCACAGAGGCCATGCTGAGTTCACAGAGAGGCCATGCTGAGTTCACAGAGAGGCCATGCTGATTTCACAGAGGCCATGCTGAGTTCACAGAGAGGCCATGCTGAGTTCACAGAGAGGCCATGCTGAGTTCACAGAGAGGCCATGTTGAGTTCACAGAGAGGCCATGCTAAGTTCACAGAGAGGTCATGCTGAGTTCACAGAGAGGCCATGCTGAGTTCACAGAGAGGCCATGCTGAGTTCACAGAGAGGCCATGCTGAGTTCACAGAGAGGCCATGCTAAGTTCACAGAGAGGCCATGCTGAGTTCAGAGGCCCACACAGAGGTCATACTGAGCCGAGTTCACAGAGAGGCCATGCTAAGTTCACAGAGAGGCCATGTTGAGTTCACAGAGAGGCCATGTTGAGTTCACAGAGAGGCCATGCTAAGTTCACAGAGAGGCCATGTTGAGTTCACAGAGAGGCCATGCTGAGTTCACAGAGAGGCCATGCTGAGTTCACAGAGAGGCCATGTTGAGTTCACAGAGAGGCCATGTTGAGTTCACAGAGAGGCCATGCTGAGTTCACAGAGAGGCCATGCTGAGTTCACAGAGAGGCCATGCTGAGTTCACAGAGAGGCCATGCTGAGTTCACAGAGAGGCCATGCTGAGTTCACAGAGGCCATGCTGAGTTCACAGAGAGGCCATGCTGAGTTCAGAGGCCCACACAGAGCGGTCATGCTGAGCCGAGTTCACAGAGGCCCACATATAAGTCATCGTCAACACAGAGACCAGCAGCTGGACTACATACAGCAAACCCGGCTCTAACGCAGCACCAGCAGCAGTTCAGCACCGACCCACCCATACGTGGCCGCGGCAGAGCGGTCCCGCCTCAGTGTCCCCTCTGAGGGAGCGACGCCAGAACACATTTAACATACCGCGGCCCTCCGTCACGGAGTGCACATCCCAGACTCCACTCCCCCTCCACGGGCCAGCGCCGACCCACCTTGGGCACGATGAGGCCGGTGGTGCGCTTGCGGTCCGGCTCGAACTCGTACAGCTCCTCCACGTCGTGCGTGTTGAAGTGGCGCTCCACCTGCTGTTCGTCCACGACGCGGCACGACAGTGACAGCTTGGTGATCTGGCGATCGTAGATCTTCTCCTCCATACAGCCCTGGTCGGACAGACAGGGGGGGGGGGGGGTGTCAGTACTGACATCTAGCGGGAGCAACGGCTAAATGAGCTGTCTTGACATGCGTCAGACAAATTGGAAAAGGCTGTCAACAACACTGGCCAGAATGAATCTCCACAACTAAATAATCCCTGTCCATACAACGTCCACCGATGGCCCTCCTCTGGTAATGCCGCTCACCTGCGCTATGAACCTGTAGGACGGCAATGCCACTCACCTGCGCTATGAACCTGTACACGTAGGACGGTAATGCCACTCACCTGCGCTATGAACCTGTACACGTAGGACGGTAAGGCCACTCACCTGCGCTATGAACCTGTAGGACGGTAATGTCACTCACCTGCGCTATGAACCTGTACACGTAGGACGGTAATGCCACTCACCTGCGCTATGAACCTGTAGGACGGTAATGCCACTCACCTGCGCTATGAACCTGTACACGTAGGACGGTAAGGCCACTCACCTGCGCTATGAACCTGTACACGTAGGACGGTAATGCCACTCACCTGCGCTATGAACCTGTACACGTAGGACGGTAAGGCCACTCACCTGCGCTATGAACCTGTACACGTAGGACGGTAATGCCACTCACCTGCGCTATGAACCTGTACACGTAGGACGGTAAGGCCACTCACCTGCGCTATGAACCTGTAGCACGGTAATGCCACTCACCTGCGCTATGAACCTGTACACGTAGGACGGTAATGCCACTCACCTGCGCTATGAACCTGTACACGTAGGACGGTAATACCACTCACCTGCGCTATGAACCTGTAGGACGGTAATGCCACTCACCTGCGCTATGAACCTGTACACGTAGGACGGTAATGCCACTCACCTGCGCTATGAACCTGTAGGACGGTAATGCCACTCACCTGCGCTATGAACCTGTACACGTAGGACGGTAATGCCACTCACCTGCGCTATGAACCTGTACAAGTAGGACGGTAATGCCACTCACCTGCGCTATGAACCTGTAGGACGGTAATGCCACTCACCTGCGCTATGAACCTGTACACGTAGGACGGTAAGGCCACTCACCTGCGCTATGAACCTGTAGGACGGTAATGCCACTCACCTGCGCTATGAACCTGTACACGTAGGACGGTAATGCCACTCACCTGCACTATGAACCTGTAGGACGGTAATGCCACTCACCTGCGCTATGAACCTGTACACGTAGGACGGTAAGGCCACTCATCTGCGCTATGAACCTGTACACGTAGGACGGTAAGGCCACTCACCTGCGCTATGAACCTGTAGGACGGTAATGCCACTCACCTGCGCTATGAACCTGTACACGTAGGACGGTAATGCCACTCACCTGCGCTATGAACCTGTACACGTAGGACGGTAATGCCACTCACCTGCGCTATGAACCTGTGCACGTAGGACGGTAAGGCCACTCACCTGCGCTATGAACCTGTACACGTAGGACGGTAATGCCACTCACCTGCGCTATGAACCTGTACACGTAGGACGGCTTGACCTGTCCGAAGCGGTACACCCGGAAGATGGCCTGGGAGTCGGACGTCGGGTTCCATGAGGCGTCGAAGATGATCACGCGGTTGGCGCCGACCAGGTTAATGCCCAGACCGCCGGCCTTGGTTGAGATCAGCATCAGACGCGCCCTGTCGGTCACCAGGGATCACCAACAGTGACTAACGGTCACCACCGGTCACCACCGGTCACCACCGGTCACCTACGGTCACCTACGGTCACCTACGGTCACCTACGGTCACCTACGGTCACCTACGGTCACCTACGGTCACCTACGGTCACCTACGGTCACCTACGGTCACCAACGATCACCAACGGTCACCAGGGATCATCAACGGTCACCAACGGTCACCAACGGTCACCTACGGTCACCTACGGTCACCTACGGTCACCTACGGTCACCTACGGTCACCTACGGTCACCTACGGTCACCTACGGTTACCTACGGTAACCTACGGTCACTTACGGTCACCTACGGTCACCTACGGTCACCTACGGTCACCTACGGTCATCTACGGTCACCTACGGTCACCTACGGTCACCTACGGTCACCTACGGTCACCTACGGTCACCTACAGTCACCTACGGTCACCTACGGTCACCTACGGTCACCAATTACTGAGTTTGTTTATTGGGATTTAAGAGCGCGAGAGTGGGCACTGGGCTAACAACTGACACCAACGCAACTATTGGGAGGCTTTGCCTGTACACTATACAGTGCTGCGTTACCTGCAGCTACAGCAGCTCCGTGGGCGGAGGTCACAAGCACTAAGACACTTGATAGAAAGTATGTGTTTTCACTTGGTAATCTAGGATGGCAATGTCGGCGAATATTACCACATGTCCCTGCCAAATTCACAGTCCCACCCGCGAGGCGTCGGCCTAGTCTGTCTGAATTATGTGCCAGCCCCCGACGCTGCACTGCGGACCGACCTCTCGTTGGAAGCCTTGTTGATGCGGTCGCACATGACCTGGCGTTGATCGGCGGCCGTGCTGCCGTCCAAGCGGAAGTAGTCGTAGTCCTGCTTCCACGTGCCGAAGTAGACGTGCGACGGGTGCTTCTTGTCCGAGTTCCGGCATTTCTGCATCTCCTTATGCAGCCGGGCCAGGTGCTCCTCAATGAGGTTCAACGAGAACAACGACTGGCTGAACACCAGGCTGCAGAACACAGACACACAGACTGTGAACATCAGGTTCGTGGGAACAGCGACTGACTGAACACCAGGCTGCAGAACACCGACACACAGACTGTGAACATCAGGTTCGTGGGAACAGCGCCTGGGTGAACACCAGGCTGCAGAACACAGACACACAGACTGTGAACATCAGGTTCGTGGGAACAGCGACTGACTGAACACCAGGCTGCAGATGAACAGATACAGACTGTGAACATCAGGTTCGTGGGAACAGCGACTGACTGAACACCAGGCTGCAGAACACCGACACACAGACTGTGAACATCAGGTTTGTGGGAACAGCGACTGACTGAACACCAGGCTGCAGATGAACAGATACAGACTGTGAACATCAGGTTTGTGGGAACAGCGACTGACTGAACACCAGGCTGCAGAACACAGACACACAGACTGTGAACATCAGGTTCGTGGGAACAGCGCCTGGCTGAACACCAAGCTGCAGATGAACAGATACAGACTGTGAACATCAGGTTCGTGGGAACAGCGACTGGCTGAACACCAAGCTGCAGATGAACAGATACACAGACTGTGAACATCAGGTTCGTGGGAACAGCGACTGGCTGAACACCAAGCTGCAGATGAACAGATACAGACTGTGAACATCAGGTTCGTGGGAACAGCGACTGGCTGAACACCAGGCTGCAGAACACCGACACACAGACTGTGAACATCAGGTTCGTGGGAACAGCGACTGGCTGAACACCAAGCTGCAGATGAACAGATACAGACTGGGAACATCAGGTTCGTGGGAACAGCGACTGGCTGAACACCAAGCTGCAGATGAACAGATACAGACTGGGAACATCAGGTTCGTGGGAACAGCGACTGGCTGAACACCAAGCTGCAGAACACAGACACACAGACTGTGAACATCAGGTTCGTGGGAACAGCGACTGGCTGAACACCAAGCTGCAGATGAACAGATACAGACTGTGAACATCAGGTTCGTGGGAACAGCGACTGGCTGAACACCAAGCTGCAGAACACAGACACACAGACTGTGAACATCAGGTTCGTGGGAACAGCGACTGACTGAACACCAGGCTGCAGATGAACAGATACAGACTGGGAACATCATGTTCAGGGAGAACAGCGGCAGACTGAACACCAGGATGCGGAGGAACAGACAGTGAACAGACGATAGTCGCATGGAAGCTTGAGTCAGAACAGGACAACAATACAGGACATAGACATAGACATGTATTTTGCAACCCTTCCACATCGAGCGTGGCTTTTCCAAGTCGCACGTCAATATGGTAAAAGCTTGGACATTCAAATGTAAATCACACACTCGCCACACACACTCGCCACACACACTCGCCACACACACTCGCCACACACACTCGCCACACACACTCGCCACACACACTCGCCACACACACTCGCCACACACACTCGCCACACACACACTCGCCACACACACGCACGCACACACGCACGCACGCACGCACGCACCGCACGCACACGCACACGCACACGCACACGCACACGCACACGCACACGCACACGCACACGCACACGCACACGCACACGCACACGCACACGCACACGCACACGCACACGCACACGCACACGCACACGCACACGCACACGCACGCACGCACGCACGCACACACACACACACACACACACACACACACACACACACACACACACACACACACACACACACACACACACTCATCAGCGCCTAGCCAGCATCGCGGAGCAGCCAGTCAATCACCCGAGTCTTAAAACTGGTGAGTCCTACTTCGCGGATGTCCTGCGGTAGTCTGTTGTGCATATCAGCACCGCCTAAAACACAGTCTACGAACACCTGCGTTCGATTTAGCACTGGGTCGCTGTAGCTGACCGCGTGTTCTGGTGCTGTGTTGGTGGTCGCTGGTGACGAGGTGTTCGGCAATACCGACCGGGAGTCCAGTGGTACGTACTTTCTGAACGAGGCACACGCGATGGTACGTGGTTAGCTGCTCCGCGTTGAGCCACCCAAGCTGTTTGTAGTCGGCAGATATGTGGTCGTATTTACGTCTGCCACATACGACACGTGCGCAGAAGTTCAACACCTTATGTGTCCTATATCTCTGGGCCAGTCCGTAAGTACCGTAGATGGATATGCAGTATCTGATATGTGACACGACTAAGAGATGTGACCAGAGACGCGATGATGTCGGATGGCAGGCAATGTTTGGCATGAGATAAGGCTAAAAGCATCCCCGTGCACTTTCCCACCAGCTGATCAATGTGAGTATCAAAGGTCAAAAACCTGTCCATAACTAGTCCCATATTTTTCACAGTTCGGCTTTCGGAGACGAGCGATGCGCCAAATCTGAGTCTAACTTCCGGAAAGCTACGCAGCATGGCTTTTGTACCGAAAACTATTAACTGCGTCTTGCGGCGTTCACTTGCATAGAATGCGACGAAAACCATTCCGAGAGAGTGGCCAGAGCCTGTTACATCCTTGCAATGAGAGCGTGAATATCACGTTTCCGACCCGAGACCAAAACTTGCGTATCGTCCGCGTATTGAAAGATGGATGCGCCACGAGAATGCAGTGCTAGGTCATGTGAGAACACGGAACACGGACGGTCTTGCGGCCCAGCTAGCCCAGTCAGGACGGTCTTGTTGAGAGTTCATTGATGGTAAAGGTAAGTCAATAGTGTTTGGAGCAATCGAAACCGGCCTGACCAGAGAAAACAAGTCGAAATGTGTAGTAGTAGCTCACGAGAACAAAAATAAAAACGAAAATAAAAAGCACGACGATCTTTCAACAGGACATCGAACTGGTGCTGGAAGAAATTAGCTTGTTCAGCAAACAATTAAAACGACGGTCAGGCCAAAACGAATGGCAACATGTGAGCGACACAGCAAAACACAGTGTCCCAAATTCCATTTATGCAAAACACGGCAAAACATATACAGAAATGGGTTCAATGCAGAACCAGAGAACCGCCAAATTCCACCAGCGTCAGCAATGTGGCCAAGAACTCCCACCATTCCAGCACCGCCCATCAGCTCATTCCATAGAGACCAGCCCCGTGGGAAAACCCCGCCCCGTCCCTCCTCCCCTCCCCCAGCTAGCCCCGCCCCGCCAGACCCCGTCCCTGCCGTCCCCCAGCTAGCCCAGTCCCGCCAGCAACGCCAGCTCCGCCAACCCTGCCGTCCCCCTCCCCCATAGACCACCCCGCCAGCCCCCGCCCCTGCCGTCCCCCAACCCCGCCAACCCTGTCGTCCCCACAACCCGCCAGACTCGCCCCTGCCGCCCCCCCCCCCCCCCCCAGCAGCCAAGCCCGCCAACCCCCAGCTAGCCCAGTCCTGCCGACCCCAGCTAGCCCAGCCCCCCCCGTCAGACCCCCCCCCCCCGCTAGCCAGCCCCGCCAACCCCCAGCTAGCCCAGCCCCCCCCCCCCCCCCCCCCCCAGCTAGCCCAGTCCCGCCAACCCCCAGCTAGTCCAGTCCCGCCAACCCCAGCTAGCCCAGTCCGCCAACCCCCAGCTAGCCCAGTCCCGCCAACCCCCAGCTAGCCCAGTCCCGCCAACCCCCAGCTAGCCCAGTCCCGCCAACCCCCAGCTAGCCCAGTCCCGCCAACCCCCAGCTAGCCCAGTCCCGCCAACCCCCAGCTAGCCCAGTCCCGCCAACCCCCAGCTAGCCAGTCCCGCCAACCCCCAGCTAGCCCAGTCCCGCCAACCCCAGCTAGCCCAGTCCCGCCAACCCCCAGCTAGCCCAGTCCCGCCAACCCCCAGCTAGCCAGTCCCGCCAACCCCCAGCTAGCCCAGTCCCGCCAACCCCGCCGTCCCTCCGCGCCCGCTGTCTGACGGGTCTGTACTCACAGTTTGTCTCCAATGTTCCTCACTCTTGATGAGCAGCTGATCGAGCAGCATCAGCTTGCCGCTTAGGTTGGGGTCCTCGAATTGCATGTCGTCGGGGATGCAGACCGCCACCACTCCGAGTCGTCCGCCTGCTCGCCGTTCGATCCGTTTTTCTGCCGCTACACACAGGTCACAGTGAGGTCAGAGGTCAACACAGAGGTCAACACCAGATATCACAGCTAAATGCCACAGCTCTGCCGTACAAAGGAAAAACCACGTATGTCACGGTTTTCGGGCGATTGAATTGACACGAACTTGACATACATGGTTCTTCCTCTGCACGGGAGAGCTATAGGCCACAGCTATAGGCCACAGCTATAGGCCACAGCTATAGGCCACAGCTAGAGGTCAGGCCGCGGTGACCTGAGATCAAAATTGATGGCAGCATACAGATACTTTTCAACAGCATATTCATTACAAAATTGAAAGGAAAGGCTCGTCTGATTCTGAAGTCGTTGTGGGTTGAAGGTGGTGTGAAAGTGCACACTGTCAAGGCTTGCCACTTCGATTGTCCCCTTCACATTTGTAAAATTCAAGTGCAGTATCGAGTTGAACAATATGTCCCCATTATCCCTGGTTTAAATTGTCTACGCAATGAAAAGGAACCGTCATATACTGTTGCATTTAAATAGTGTTTACTGTTTGCTGTGCCCATCAAAGAAATACCTTCTCCGTTGGCAGAGCCCTCTTTGGCGTCCTCCTCTTCCGTTGTCGAGTCATCGGCCACAAACCGCTCCATCGCCTCCCGTTCCGATTTCTGAAATAAATAATATATAAATAATAGCAATGTGTGACGTAATGCTCTGGAGTCCGGGGAGTCAAATTAAATGTGAGGTGTAAGGCAAGAGGTCAATCAGTGTGAGGTGAGGTGTTCGATATCACATTCCGACCGTCGTGCGGTCAAAAATACATTCCTTATTGGAACGCGTTATTGGCATATTCGCATAAGAGGCCTATGCTGATTCTTATCCTCATTTAGCTGTACCATGGCACTACACCACCTTTTACCAACCCTACAGTGCCTATTCTGTTAAGAGTTCCATCCACCCTGGAAACGATCACGCTCGTCTTCTCGGCATCTTGGCAAGTCACAAGGAAAAACCACGCACTGTGCAATCAATAAAATGACCCCACCCCATCCAGCCCGTGTTGTCTGTTCACACTGGTCGCGTGTGTCTGCCTCCCCTCACCATCTCCTCCTTCACGTCGTCCTGCTCATCCTTCATCTGGATGGAGCGAGGTGTGGTCCAGATGCGACTCAGCGACTGGAAGTCGGCCAGCACCTTGGCGCGTCGACTTCCCGCGCGCCTTCTCCAGGTAGCTCTCGTACAGCTTCTTCTGTAAGTCGCTCAGCTTCACCATCAGGGTGAACTCCAGCTTGGGGCGGCAGGAACGGCATCAGCACGTTGTAGTCGCGCCGCTGCGGGGAGCGTCACGGGTCAGCGGAGGTCAGCAGGTTCATGGAATCAGGGTCTGCAGAAAATACACTGAGAAACAGTCCACAAACTGTGTAAGATACGATCAACATTCATTATTGGCAATAGTTTTAATGATAGCTTAGGTGATACTATTTTCAAAAGTACTATAAACCTTATACTTTGATACACTTTTTGGATTTTACCAAATTATCAGAAAATACTTAACGCATGTGAATCAAATTTAGCACATTTTGGTGGCTGATAGACCAATAGTCATTGTATCAGAAAAAAAATAATTTCCACTGAGTGCAAGTATTTATTTAAAAAAAATGTGTTCTGTTCAAATTTGCTCCGCTTTTGGTATAGTCAAGCTGATGCTTTAGGGAACATCCAATACCAGTTAGTGCACAACTCTGCACTGCGCACTAACCACCATCTCTGTGCTGGGGCAACGCACCTGTACCACACTGTTGAGGAGTTTATATAGCACGTGGGAGCGTCGCTTCATCAGCTTCACATCGCGTCCCCCTGCGTCCACCGCCGAGCCGTTCTCGATGGGCCGAATGAAGCGGTTGCTGAACTCAGACTCGCTTCCGAGCAGGCGAGGCTTCACAAACTCCACCATGGTGTGGTACTCCCGCAGGTTGTTCTGCAGCGGAGTGCCCGTCAGGATCACCCGTCGGCGGCACTTCGTCTGGTTCAGACTCTTGAACGTGGCCGTGCGCGGGTTCTTGATCAGGTGACCCTCGTCGCACACGACGATGTCCGGGCCGGGGTCGACGAGCGCCTTCTGGAAGCGATCCTTCTGCTTCTTGACGTAGCCTTTCTTGCCACCACCGGTGCCACTGAAGCGTTTGTACATGTCGTAACTAAGCACACACACGCCGCCCTCAGTCTGCCACTGCTCCAGCTCGAACGAGCGCTCGTAGTTATCCTTGCGGAACGTGATGTCCACTACGTCCACCTCCTGCACGCGACACTTCTTCTGCCAGTTCTTCAGTTCACGCACCCAGTTCTGGACGGTGTTCTTGGGGCAGACGACGAGCGCGCACGTAATTTGACCGCGCGTCGCGGCGCTGCACAGCAGGGTGTGCAGCAGTACAACCACCTGAAGCGTCTTGCCGAGGCCCATGCAGTGTCCGAGGATGCAGCCAGCGTTGTCGTGATTCGACTCGTCTTCGAGCCGCGCCACCGACTCCACGGTGCTGTCGAACATGAACTTGATGCCGTCCACCTGGTGAGGCTTCAGGATCTTGACGAAATTCTTGTGCACGGACACAAGCGCCTTCTTCGTCTCGGGGTCAAAGTCGAGCACCAGCTTGCTGAGCACCTCTGGCTCGTCCGAGGCGGCGCTCTTCTTGAACAGCTCGTTGTACATGTCCTGCTTGTCCTCGATACGCTTCCGTCGCTCCAGCTCGGCCTGCGAGGCCTCCTTGGTGGACTGCTCGGCCTCGCGGATGTGGCGGATGTTCTTGCGGCCGCCCTTGCCGGGTGTGCCCTGCGCCTCTGCCTTCGCCTCGTCTTCGCTGTTGTCGCCGCTCGAAGACGCACTGTCGTCGCTCATCCGTTTGATGCGCTTCAGCCGGGCCCGCGATCGCGTCTTCTTCGGCGGTTTGAAGTCGTCGGCGCTGTCGGACGCTGATGAGATAGAGCAGGAGGAAGAGGATCGCCCGCGCTTCTTGGAGGGTTCGTCGTCCTCCTCCGACTCATCCGGGTCCGACTCAAGCACACAGAGGTCAGAGTCGGAGTCGTCCACCACGCGCATCCGCTTCTTGCGCGGGCTCCGCTTCTTTTCCACGACCTCTTCTTCGTCTGATGACGGCAGGTTCACGAGAGTCGGCAAGCCATCGGAAACGTTTCCGTCGTCGTCTGCGTCCGATTTGTCTGACTCAACATATGTCTTCGCGGCTGCCACCGTCTCTTTTTCCCGCTTCGACAGCATCTTCTCTTTCATTTTCTCATCCTCTTCGCTCGAGTCCGTCGCACTCATTTTTCCGTTCAGCAGTTGTCGCATCTTGGCGGAGAGTTGTTTACTCTTGTCCTTTTTGTTTTTGCTTTTAGATTCGTTCGATTCGGAGCCAGATGCATTTGACTTGGAATTGGCATTACCATCTACCTTATCTTCATTTTCGTCATCCTTTTCACTTCCGTCTTCTTCTCCCTCTTTATTCTTCTTCTTTTTCTTCTTCTTACTCGTCTCATCTTTCTTTTCATTATTTTCATTCTTGTCTTCTTCATCTTCTTCAAGGTCCTCAGATTCATTCTTAACTTTATCCTTTTGTTTGGCCTTCTTGTCCTTTCTGTTTTCCTCATCATCACTACTTATTCCCTCTTCTTTAGAATCTAATTTCTTCTTTTTCTGCTTCGTTTTGTCCTTCTTGCCTTTCTGATCATCTCCACTGCCATTTCGCTCTTCTTCAGACTCTCCAGTCTCTTTCTTCAGTTTCCCTTTCTTCTTGTCCTTGTCTCGCTTTTTATCCTTATCACTCGGGGGATCAGAGTCGTCTTCCTTGGCCGACTCTAAATCTGCCTCTGACCCGCTATCAGATGCCAGTAGTTGTTCTCTATCAAACTCGTTCTCCTCCATCGGCACGAGGCCAGAGGTCGACGGCTTACTGGGGTCATCACTCTCCTCACATGAAGGCCGACCGCCACTCTCACCGTCGCTCATATCCTTGAGAGTCTTCTTTTTCTTTTTATCGGGTTTCGTGGCACCTTTCCCTGCAGCCTTCCTTGTCTTCTTTCGTGCCTCCTTCTCAGAATCGTCCTCATCCGAGTCCTCTGACGAGTCGGCTCCCTTGGCGGACGTCCGCAGGAGAGCGGCCACGTTAGCCAGCCGGCGAACCTGAATAGCCTCCTCCGAAAGGCGCTTCTTGGCGCGCTTCGTGATCTTTACGAACCCGTTCTCGGTCGCCTCGCGCTTTATCTCAGGTGGCAGCCGGGTCAGCGCCACGCTGCAGTCGGCGGTAGGCTCTGGCGGACCCCGAGGACGCCGTCGCCGCCGACCGCGTCGTTCAGAGCGCCGTGCCGCGCCAGAGTCGGAGCCGCTGTCCGCTGACGATTTTGAAACACTTCTCTTCGGCCTGCCACGACCAGCTAGCCGCAGGCGGCCGCGCGTCGCAGCCTCGTCCGAGGCACAGTCGCTGGCCGAGCCACCCCGTCGCCGTCGCGCGCGACTTTTCCGAGTTTTACGATCCGACTCCGAATCGCTGTCGGCTGTTTTTTTCGCCTCCCGCCGCCGCTGCCGGCGTTTCTTTCGAGCGTCTCGGTTCGAGGAGTCGGACCCGCTGCCGACTGGTTCCTCCTTCACAGCGCGCTTTCGCAGCTGGCGGCCGCCCCGCGACCCAGAGTCGCTCGCCGACGCGCCTCCTGCCTCATTCCCGCTACGAACCATGGTTGATTCCGAGTCGACCCCAGCCGGCGCGTCTCCACCGGGTCCCGGATCATCGGCGTCCTCGTCCCCGCTGCTGGCCAGCAGCGCCAGTCGGTCGCACTCGTTCTGGCCCTCGGGGCTGGCGTCGGGCGAGGCAGACTCGTCAGCAGAGCTGGACGAGTCATCCCCGGCCGGAGAGTCACCTCCAGGAGGCGGCGCATCCCCAACCGACGACGATCCGTCCCGCTCCGCATCCGGGTCTTCCTCTGGGTCCACACCGACCGCAGGCCCCGTCTCCACCGCTTCCGGTGCAGTTTCCGGTTCATCTTCCGCCGCCACTTCCGGTTCATCTTCCTCCGCCATTTCTGGCTCTGTTTTGACGATGGCCTCCTCGAAGTCGGCTGGCTCACAGAGCGGCTCTGTTTTGCAGATGACCAGACCCGGCTCAGACTCGTCGCACGGTTCGGTCTTCACATGACAGCTGCTTTTGGC
This sequence comes from Chirona hameri, assembly GCA_036785665.1. Taxonomy (NCBI): domain Eukaryota; kingdom Metazoa; phylum Arthropoda; class Thecostraca; order Balanomorpha; family Balanidae; genus Chirona; species Chirona hameri. The sequence continues at coordinate 42,923 of JAXIVJ010003360.1, forward strand.
GTCGTTAGCAGAAGGCTCGTTCTCCTGTTCCGAGTCGGCGGCTCGCTTCTGCTTCTTCTTTGTCCGTCTTTTCACTGGTGATTTGGCCGAGTCGTCCGAGTCGGAACTAGACTTCTTCTTCTTCTTCTTCCGCTTCGATGTGACCAGGGGCGCCGCCGGCGCATCGGTACACTCCGATTTCTCGTCTTCACTCGCCGATCCGTTAGTGACGCCATTCGGTAGGCTCCTGTCCCCCTCGTCGTCGGAGCTGGCAGCGACGCCGTTCCCCAACTGCTCCTCGCCGTCCGACCCGCCGGCCGTCGAGTTCTTCTCGGGCGTCTCGGGCACAACCCGGGTCGCTCCCCGCACGGGCCGCTCCCCGCAGAGCGGCCCGTCCTTATCGTCAGCCCAGGCGGAGTCCAGCAACCGGATGGCGTCCTTCAGGTGCAGCCGGCCGGAGACGGCGGCGGCCCGCAGCAGCAGCGCGGCGGCGCGACGCTCCGCCAGGCCGGGCAGCGCGCGCAGGCAGTCCGTCAGATCGCGGCACGCCTCCTCCAGCTGGGCGGCGGCGACAACAATGGGGTCCTCCTGGTCCGGTGCTGGGGACGCCGCCTCGTCTTTGGCCATGGCCTCGCCCATCGCGCCCGGGGGTACCGTGGGCGGCAGCGGTGGCTGGCTGGAACATGGCATGAGGCTACAGATTACACTTTACTCTCAGCAGAGTGACATACTGGCAAGGGCATGACAAGAAAACTTCAAAGTTGAGGAGCATACACCATACCAGCACCATCAAATTGGGTGGTGCACCTTAGCAAAATCATAAACAAAAATAGGTACAGTCGGTCTACTAATGATCCTCCCTAACTCTGGGTCTCCCACAGTAGGCAAAACGATAGCTGGCTGAATCCCGCACCGAGGCGGGGCCGGACCGGTTTGACAGCTCGCCCGGTGCCGGCCGATACTTGGCGGACTCTGCACCGTTCCGTCCTGGCCCGACCCACAGGCCGATCGGGCAATAATCATGCGCATTTGTGGCGAGGCTGTGTGGCAGACCGTGGATGGAAATATACGCAGACCTAGAATGCTAGTCAAGTTAGCGACGATGTCTGTGATGACCAGTTTTAAGAAAACCATATAGTCCGCATAGGTCCGTGAAGCATCGCTAAGTGTGCAATTGATAGCACACTGCATGGGCTATACTTTAACCCGCGCACTGCAGGGGGGGGGGGGTGATTTCCCCCCCCCCCCCCCCCCTCAGGTTTTTCAAAGATAGCAAAAAAACGGCGGCGCGCAGCGCCGCCGGGTATTCGCCCACCTGTCAGGACATCAATTGCGCAAACTTCGAAGAAAAAAAATAACCTCGGGTCATATCAGGTCAGGTCACCAGATCAGGTCAAGTGACCCCCTCCAAAAATGTTTGCAGTTGTGCCAAAGCCAGAGTTTTTCACCAATCAGTTTGAAACTTACAGGATGTCATGAGGGCATAAGTACTTACAATTCGTATATCTCGGAATTTTGATATCGGTGACCTAAGGTCAGGTCAATTTCGTAACCTCCCCATAATAAGTCAATGGGGAAATATACAAATGCTAAGGATATACATGATATTAGTCCAATTACTTCTGGATCATGTTAGTATAGGATATTCTTGATGATCCAAGTGTAAATTTTGTTCAGTGACCCCTATTGGGTCATTTGAGGTCATGCGAAGTCACCATCACTTTTTTGTCAATAACTCCCGACATAATGAAGATAGAGAAGTGAAACAGACATCAATGTGTTTGTCTCGTCGAGACACGTCTTCCCATATGCAACATGCCCTACTTGGGTCACCACTTGACCTTGACCTGAGGTCAAATTTGTAAGTTATCTTAACAAGGTCACCATGTACATAATTAAAAGCGCCTTGACAAGATAAACACAACGGCGTAAACAGTTTTCCGGTATCTTTAGTACTTAAAAAGTTAATAGCGAAAAACAATTTAGCAAAAAAACGTCATTTTTTTCTTTTTTGACCTCTGGAGTCACAAATATTGACCTGAGATCAAATTTGAGGACACCTTAGCGATTGCAAATTCCACTGGCTGGCGTTTGCTTTTTTCGGTTTGTTTCTAACTAGCAAAGTTTCTGAGATATATGGGAATTTCTGGAGCGATGTCCTAAAACAGGAAACAATGGAAAATTTGACCTTTGATGACCTCTGGTGACCTCAATTTTGACCTGACCTAAAATAATACTAAATACTTTAGATAGAACATGTATCAAGCTATCAAATGCCGTTTTCCGCTTCTCGCTACGTAGCGTAGTTTTCGAGATCTCGGGGGGGGGGGGAATCAACCCCCTGCAGTTCGTGTTCGGCGCAAAGCCCCTGCAGTGCGCGGGTTAAGACGAATATTTTTTATCTCAAGTTGACCGATACCGTCGTCACCGATGTCTCGGAAATGAATATTTCAGTTCGGAAATGGCTGTCCGTCGTATCGATTGCGACGATTGAGAAATTTGCATTGCGCCAACAAATAAAGTGTCGAGATTTTGACATGATCTCAAGGCCGAGGTCAAATTTAAACTCGTAGCCAGTCGGATGCTTTATCGGCTGCACACATGGCGATGCTTCATAGACCTATGGTTGTACATACTGTCGTCGCAGGTATCGCAAATTTCGTCGTAGATATCGTCGCTAACTTAACCCTCGCCCGGGTAGGGGGGGGTGGATGCTACCCCCCTCGGTTTTTCTAGAATAACTCGCGTAATTTCCAACCGATTGCGACAAAAACTTGCAGAACCCTATTTTAAAAAAAAATCCACATACTCTGAAAATTTTGAATTTCTAACCCACATGACCCGTGACCTATGACCTGTTGCTCAAGGTCATGTCAGGCGCAACTGGCGTCCCGTAGTATCAATGCTTGTAACTTGTGCATTTTCCGAGTGTTTGTTGTTCAGGAGCATATGCAAAGGTGTTTCCAGGTGACAGTTGTGGTTTCCACTGATATTGTGACCTCGATTGACCTTTTCAGAGGTCAACTGATGTCATTGACCTCCGATGACCTCAGATGACTTTTTGGGCTTCTGGCGGTTTCTAGGACATTTTGTGACGCTGATTTCGAATTTGGGATCCATTTTACATAATTATATGTTCCACTGGGGTCATGCGCTTCCACCTTTTTGGAATTTGGCAGTTTCTAGGACATTTTGTGACGCTGATTTCAAATTTGGCACCCATTACGCATTATGATATGCTCATTCACGATTCTAGCTCGATTAAATTCAATTTATACGCATTTACAATTTTGATTACTTTTGGGTCATTGACAAAAGAGGTTACATAATTCAGTAACCTCTTTTACAATACTTCAGAGGTTACATAATGAACCAAGACCTTAAACTCGGATATCAGCGGCTTCCTCTCGTCACAAGCAACACGTTCTTGTTTTAATCGAAGTTCTACCTCAATTAGGGGCGAAACGCTAAGAGGGAGGGGTCGTACCCCCCCCCCCCCCCCCCTACCCGAACACAGTGATTTTGCCCTACCCGGGCGAGGGTTAACCCGCCATTGACGGGGAGAGGGGGGGGGGGTTAACGCCCCCCTGATGAATTTTCGTAATAACTAAAAAAAAACAATAGCACTATCAAGGTGAAACTTCGGGTACCTTCTTCTATATCGATTTGACGTCTTCTGTGAAAAAATGAAGCAATTTCGTCGACAAATTTCGAGTTATAGCGAATTTAGTGACGTCACTACACACGAGTTTTACACCAAAATCAGCTAAACTGTAACAGACCGTACAAATGCCATATTTTGAGCAAAATGCAATTGAAAAAAAAAACTCAAAAGATAGCAAATAGCAAGAGCTACAACGTGGCTATCTCTGATTTGTTATAAAAAAAATTGACCCCAAAAAAAATCAAACAATCATTTTTGGGGGGGGAAAATGCCCACAAAATCATTTTTTCAAAGATGCAAAAAACGGAAGATACGTCAGAACCACATATGGGAAACTACCATATCAAATTTCAAAATGATATCACCATTTTTGACTGACATCTAAAGTATGGGTAACTCATGACATAATATTTTGAAATATAATTTTTTTTGGCTTTTATTGACCAGATACAGACAAATAAATGTCACTACTGTATTTTGAGACAAAACTGGTCTAGAAACATGCCTTCGTTATTTATATTTTATCTATTAAATTTTTTTACCTTCAGTGACCTGAACTTAACCTGAACTTGACATTAAATTGACATTAACTTCACTTAAATGAAGTCAGGTGGTAAAATGACTATCACTATCGAATTCTACGTGGAAAATAACCCATAAAACATGTGTTGCATGACTTCGTAGATATTTTGCGCATAGTGACCTTTTGTGATCTGACCTTGACCTTTGCCAACAATCTCACTTTAGCGGGATGTGTATCAGGGTTGTGCTCGACTCGGAGTCGGTGAGTCAAATTTGACTCAACTGACTCAAATCAACTTGACTCAGTCGAGTTGCTTAATAAAAATAGGGGCTCGCCTTGAGTCAGAGTTGAGTCACTTAAAACCAATATGGGCTCAATTTGAGTCAGAATCGAGTCACTTAATAAAAACAGGGGTTTGAGTTGAGTCAGAGTGAAGTTGCATGGATGTCGCTTGAGTCAAAGTTGAGTCGTCTGGATGCTGCTTAAGTCAAAGCTGAGTCCTCATCCTCTTACGAGTCAGTCACATCTGATGCAAACAACAAATTGGGAGCAACTAAATAATAAAGGGTCCAAACAATGTTCTAGAGTGTGAGGGTGATTTCAGGTGCTTTTCAAACCCACATAAATCAATTTCATGTCTAAAAATAACTTAAAGAGTATTTAACTACATCACAAACTCTACTGACTGCTCCTTATCTTAACCCTCGTCCTACGGGAGCTTTTTTCACCTTCGCCCTACGGGGGGGGGGGGGCTGACAGCCCCCCTGTTAACTTCCAAACTAAGCGACTTAGAGCAATGCGGCAAGAACCAGCATGTTGCCTGTCATGAGAGGAATCTAACAGTATGCGATTTTTAGGTTTCAGGTCAACGGGTGACCTTCCAGGTCAAGTGAATGACCTCGGATTTACCACGTCCAGAACAGCGATTTTGCTCTTCAGAAAACCTCAAAATTATAAATTAATAAATGTAAATAAAAAGGCATGTTCCTGGACCAGTTTTGGCTAAGAATTTCAAAAAAGGTAATTATTTGTTTGTATCTTGTAAAAAAAGAAGTAAAAAAACTATTTTTTTTTTATAAATGACGTCATCAGTTTCTTACACTTAGGGAGCCATCACTCAATCAAAAATGAAGATATTGCTTAGAAATTTGGTATGGGTATTGTCCATACTCAGTTCTCTCACATATATTCCGGATTTTCTAACATCTTTGAAAATTTTGATTTTGTGGGGATTGTTCCATTTCTTCATTTTTATTTATTTTAGGGGTAAAAAAAAACAATTTTGCAAATCCGAGATTGCCATTTTAAAGAGAATGACATTTTGCATCTTTGGTGAGTTGTGTTTGCAATTTGCTTCAAAACTCTGTTCTATATGATTTTTCAAATATGTATCGTTTTTTTACCAACATGACGTCATAAAAACATGATTATTTCCCAAACTACATAACCGATTTCAATTAAAAAAAAATGCACTGCATACGTATAATTGTTGTAAACTCAGCTACCAAAAATTTCAGCAAGATGCGCCGCATGTGTAAAAAGTTATTCAAGAAAACCCTCAGGGGGGGGGGCTGTCAGCCCCCCCCCCTCCGTAGGGCGAGGGTTAAGTGAAACAATACAACATTAACCCGCGCACTGCAGGGGCTTTGCGCCGAACACGAACTGCAGGGGGAGATCTCGAAAACTACGCTACGTAGCGACAAGTCATTTGATCAAACGTCAAACGTCATTTGATAGCTTGATACAAGTTCTATCGAAAGTATTTCAGTATTGTTTTAGGTCAGGTCGAAATTGAGGTCACCAGAGGTCATCAAAGGTCAAATGTTCCATTTTTTCCCTGTTTTAGGACATCGCTCCAGAAATTCCTATATATCTCGGAAACTATGCTAGTTAGAAACAAACGGAAAAAGCAAACGCCAGCCAGTGAAATTTTCAATCGACAGGGTGTCCTCAAAATTGATCTCAGGTCAATATTTGAGGCTCCAGAGGTAAAAAAATAAAAAAATAAAATGCTGTTTTTTTCAACAGTTTTTCGCTATTTACTTTTTACTTAATAAAGATGACAGAAAACTGTTTACGCCATTGTTCAACTTCAAAATTTGACCTCAGTTCAAGGTCAAGTGGTGACTCAAGTAGGATATGTTGCATATGGGAAGACGTGTCTCGGCGAGACAAACACATTGCTGTCTGTTTTATTCTCTATCTTCATTATGTCGGGAGTTATTGACAAAAAAAAGTGATGGTGACCTCGGATGACCTCAAATGACCCCATAAGGCTCACTGAACAAAAATTGCACTTGGATCATCAAGAATATCCTATAATAACATGATCCAGAAGTAATTGGAGTAATATCATGCATATCCTTGAAATAGGAAGCATTTGAATATTTCCCCATTGACTTATTATGGGGAGGTCACGAAATTGACCTGACCTTAGGTCACCGATATCGAAATTCCGAGATAAACGAATTGTAAGTACTTACGCTCTCATGACACCCTGTAAGTTTACAACTGATCGCTGAGAAACTCTGGCTTTGGCACAACTGCAAACGTTTTTGGAGGTGGGGCCACTTGACCTGGTCTGGTGACCTGACCTGAGATGAACCGAGGTAATTTTTTCTTCTTCAAAGTGTGCGCAATTAATGTTCCAACAGGTGTGCTAAAACCCGGCGGCGCGCATCTGCGAAAACCCTGAGGGGGCCGGAAATCACCCCCCCCCCCCCCTTGCAGTGTGCGGGTTAACAATAGTGGTAAAGTAAAGATATGTACCTGTGCTGGTGCGAAATAATAATAATAATTATTATTATTATTGTTATTGCTATTAGGAACACATATATTTGAATATATATGTAAATGCAGCTGGATGCAATAGATATTTATGATAATGCAACATTCATGCATGTGCCTTGGGCCCTTGATCCAGTGTAAATCCAAATAAAAGTGTTTACATATATGATATAATATTCCAATGAGTTTTTGCAAGTCAAATACATTTGAATCAAAGTCGTGAAGTCAGTTGAACATGAGTCAAAAAATGAGTCGACTCAAGAAACTTTCACATTAGTCGTAGTTGAGTCAGGGGTAAAAGCAAACGAGTCAAAGTTGAGTCCATTAAAACAAATCACCTGCTTGTGTCAGAGTTGAGTCAGGGGTAAAATCAAATGAGTTAAAGTTCAGTCGACTAAACAAATTTGTCCCCCACTTGAGTCAGAGTTGAGTCGGGGGTAAAAGCAAATGAGACGAAGCTGAGTCGACTCAAAATAAAAACAAATTTCCCGCTTGAGTCAGAGTCCCTTCGAAAATGAGTCAGAGTTCCTTCGTTGCCCAGGTTGGGCACTGAACACTGTTCGTTCGTCAGTCTAAAAAAAAATGAGTCGATCACAACCCTGATGTGTAGCATACCTTTGACAGCACTTTGGGTGAGCATGGTCGTAATCGAAGGCTTTGGATGGAAAGTATGGCCCATAAACTCGAATACGTCGATTTTGACCTTCGACCTGACCGTGACCTGACATTTGACCTCACTTTAACATTTTTGAGTATGCTTTAGATTCGTCTCACTGGGAGCTTTCGTTTGCCGCCTTGCTCGTCTCGCTGCGAGCATTGGTTCGGAAGATAACCAGGGGCGCTTAACGCCCCTCCCCCCCCCCCCCCCCTCCCCCCCCCCCCCTCCATCAATGGTGTTCTGCGGAGACCCCAGTCAATGCCGGGTTAATGGATATAAACCACTGAACTCTATAACAACTGGAAGGGATAAGGGTGCCTGAGAGCGACCGCGGCCGGCCGCCACGCTGGAACGCCGGACCGGGCGAGGGGTGGCGAGGAGTATGAATGGAGGGGTCGAACGCGTTTTATTAAACCTGTCATTATAAGCTTCATGCCTGTAAATATGAATACATGTTGGGTATATTGGACGGATTTGATTGTGCTTTACAGCTGTATAATTTGTATCGATTTTGTATGTATTCTATCGACATAGTGCATACTCGGGGCCGATCATTTCTCTACACATCTGTGTTGTCCCATCCATGTCTGTGCGACTCGTGGTTGTCGAGATACTGGTCCGGGATTGCAACCCCCCAACAGCCCTGCTGTGTTAATCCGCGTTCGGTTCGGCGATCCAACATGGCGGCCAGGCGCGACAGCCTGCGCCATACCCAGCTGCGCGGGCCGCCACCCTCTGATATAAACCCGCCCGGATGTGTTGGCGGAGCGTGAAGTACGGAGCGGCATGATGCGAACAGATCAGTGCGAGGCGCACTGCATTTGTTTGCTTTTTGCGTAGAATCATCAGGTGGACGTTTGCATTCGTAATCTCGGCGTTCTGCATTACACATGGCACGTGGCATCCACGTAAGAGCGCCTGGTGCCAGCGCGGTTCGAACCCACGGCCAATCTACCAATACGCTGGGAGTAGACAGCTATACCGACTGAGCTATTTGGGCTCATATGATGGACACTGTTATGCAGTCTCCAATGTTGGATCTCTGCCAGCTCAGGATGTGACCCCTTGACCCTCGAGACAGGCGGCCCTGACCACCACCCGGGTCGCGGCGCATTCCATTCCGACAACGCCCCGCACTCCCTCCCTACCCTTCCATAGGTCACGCGCCTGCCAGCTAGCCTCAATGGGTTCCAACCTACGGTGGGAAACCACCTTATTTGTGCCTATCGCGACCGTAGCGCCACGTGATGGCAAGGGAAGATCATTAGTAGACCGACTGTACAGTACAGCATTAACTATGCACATGAAAAAGAGCATAATAGAAGATAGGATGGATAGTATAAGGGTAAAGGAGGACAAATAATGGGCCACAGAGCACATAGATGCAAAAATAAGAGTACTGGCAGATGTTAGGATGAGCTGAGAAAAATCAAGACAGGGCAGACTGTGCCATGGACTGAGAAACAAAGGTAAAGTGAAATATAATGTCAATGATGTGGGTAGTTATGGAACATGGGTAGTTGTTACTTAGTGACATTGAATAAGTCAAATTGATAAAACATCTGAAATGACATCTATGTTGGCTCATAAATATTATCACGTTACAGAATGTTACATTATGTAGCTCAGTTGGGAGAGCGCTGGGCTTCTGACCTCACCCGGTAGTGGCAGCCCGGGTTCGAGTCGCTTCGGTGCTCGCTATTTGTCCCCGACTGGGATGGCCTGCGGCCGGTGGCAGCGGTCGCACTCAAAGTCAGGTGACGACCGAGGGCGGGGCGGACCGTGTCCAGGTATGTCGGGCACGTACAACTTTCGCTTCTAAATTCTGCCGGACGCCAGGAATTGCTTGATCGGGTGGTGGGGTCAGGGCCTGCGCAACAAGCTTGCTTAGCGCGGGGCCTGACCTCGGAAATCCATCCATTCGAAAACATTCGGACTACATTTATAAAATATAAAAAATATATAAGACTAGGAGCAGCCTGCAGCCATGACCCCGAAACATCGTTAAAATGATATAAGAAGCACAGTAGCTGAAAGTAGAACTCCCTCAAACTGCATCTGAGGCAGTTATCATAATTTATCTCATACATCATCCATGAGATAGATGCTAGACCATGAGTTGTCAAAATGTATAAAACACAAGGTAGTGCTATATGGGATAAAACAAAATGAAATAATAATAGCATGAATGATAAGATAACTACTTCCAGTGCTCAACCTGGTTTTGCACCCTCACCAAGGTCTCAGCATCCTGTACACACTCTTAGCCCCCTTGACATAAACAAGAACTATATGCTAGACTGATGGGCCAAATAGTTGAAAAGGCACTTGGCTATCTCTACCAACACAAGGAATTGCAGAAGCACATCAGCTACCTGCCAACAGCCAAAGTATCACAGCTGGACACATCATAGGCATAGTGGTGAAGCAAATCTTCAAATGAAACACTGTAGTGAATTTTGCATAAAAATAATGGATTGTTTACAACTTGATAACCAGGAAGTGTGATGGTTCTTGACTATACCTACTATGCAGGTGTTATATTGCACACAGGCTTTGTGTAAGGATAAAGAAGGTACACTGGCAGATCTATGGTTCAAGAATAGGGGTGTGCTAAAATTTTGCTCCGCTTCATCAGCAAAAAGTGGACCGGCGGGGGAGGGGGGAGTCTGGTTCAAAACCCGGCGGCGCACAGCGCCGCCGGGTTTTGGCACACCTGTTGGAACATCAATAATTGTGCACACTTTGACAAAAAAAAATTGACCTCGAGTCATCTCAGGTCAGGTCACCAGACCAGGTCGTGGCCCCACCTCCAAAAACGTTTGCAGTTGTGCCAAAGCCATTAGCCAGAGTTTCTCAGCCATCAGTTTTAAACTTACAGGGTGTCATAAGGGCATAAGTACTTACAATTTGTATATCTCAGAATTTTGATATCGGTGACCTAAGGTCAGGTCAATTTCGTGACCTCCCATAATAAGTCAATGGGGAAATATTAAAATATTCTTAACGACCCCCCCCCCCCCCCCCCCGGTCGTTGACGGGGGGGGGGGCGTTGTGTTCTCAAGACGAACATCATTGACTGGAGGAAGTTTTATCCTAATTATCAGATTCTAATCTTGATTAGTCGCTGACTGGGGGGGGGGGGGGGGGGGGGGGGTGTTCTCAAGACGAACATCATTACGAAATAACAATACAAATTACTTGAGTGTCAATAGTTCGGAAAATAGTTGAAAAAAAGTGTCACTATAATTCTGCACAAACCTTCATCAGGTGACTGAGAGCAATTCGCCTGCGAAAACTACAACACACAAAATATCGCGAACGTGATACCTATTTTACAAGTACTTTGAAGTAGCTAATATTATTTCACCTATCATACAAGACACACATAAGCACATAATGAACAAAACATAATCACAAGTACTGAATAATATGAAACAAAACATCAAAGCCGTATGCCAAGCAAACTTACGAAGACCATCAATTAATACAATATACAATACATTTTTATCCTAAATAAATTTAGATACACCGGTGCGAATTCAGAATAAACTACACTTGGAGGTCCATGTTACGTCAGTGCCAGACTGCTTACTAGCTCAAAAGTGGTCAGCTGGCTACATTTTTGTTCATGACAGGTTTGAGGTCTCGAATAAACATGGTTTCCTTTGCATTACGTTCAACATGGCCGTGGCACTTACATAATATTTTCCCCGTTATCGGAACTTCAGGAATGACATCATAACCGTGCTGGGATTGAAAGTGAAGCCCAACAGGGTTGTTGATGTCCTTCCTGAACGCAGCGCGGCGGTGGTCAACGAACCTTTCTCTGACGGGGTGTATGCATTCCTCCACGCATGTGGCTGGGCAAAGGTTGCAGCTGACTTGATAAACTGCGTTGTTGGTCGCAAAAGTTTGATCAAAGCCGGACTTACAGGGAATGCATACACCACGTTCGATGGGACAAGTTGGTCCTCGTAGATAGGTCCTGGTGAGTTGTCGTTTAAGCGACCCTTTGTTGACCCATGAAACTTTACAAGAAAGGCCACTGGCGCGTACTATGGCAAAGTTATATATGTTCGGTCCGGTTTGTTTTTTGTCTTGTTTGTCTGTGTGTTGGTTTGTCCCGGTGTAGTCCCGTACTTATTTCTCCCCTTGACTTCTTTTACCATGTTAAAGATGAGTTTGGATGGGTAGCCATTGTTGCGAAATGTGTGTATGACCCGACTGATGCTCCGTGTCACTGCTTGTGGTGTGGATGACAGGCGGATTGCTCTACGAAGTTCGTTCCTAAGAGTGTTTTCTTTGGTGATGCGAGGGTGGGCTGACTGGTAATGTAGTGATATCCCAGAGTGAGTGCCTTTTCCTGTCATCTCGAACATGGTTCAACGTCACATCTCTGAAATCGACACATTCGGTCTTACTGTTCGAGAAATTGACAATTTTCTAGAGCTCTGCCTCCAGATCAGTTTCTTTAGATTAGACGCAGACTACTTCCGACAAAATTCCGGCGTCGCCATGGGGAACAAAATGGGTCCGCCGGTGGCTATTCTATTTATGCACAGTCTGGAACAGCAAATCAGCACACATCTCCGCCCAGACATTTTCATGCGGTACATCGACGATTATTTCGGAGTGTGGACACAGGGAGAGGGCCAGTTCACACAGTTTCAGCAACATATCAATTCGATTCCCCCATCCATCAAACTCACTACGACACGGGAGGATAACACCGGCTCCATTCCTTTTCTGGACATCCTGCTGACTCTCGACACTAACAATACATACAGCAAAGAACTATACATAAGACACTCACTCTGGGATATCACTACATTACCAGTCAGCCCACCCTCGCATCACCAAAGAAAACACTCTTAGGAACGAACTTCGTAGAGCAATCCGACTGTCATCCACACCACAAGCAGTGACACGGAGCATCAGTCGGGTCATACACACATTTCGCAACAATAGCTAACATCCAAACTCATCTTTAACATGGTAAAAGAAGTCAAGGGGAGAAATAAGTACGGGACTACACCGGGACAAACAAACACACAGACAAACAAGACAAAAAACAAACCGGACCGAACATAACGGGTGTGCACTTAATTTCTGGACAAAGTTCAATATCCCATAACTCCTTTAATAAAAAGCTATTCAGACATTTTATTAAAAAAAATTACTCCGAATTATTTCGAATGGATGGATTTCCGAGGTCAGGCCCGCGCTAAGCATAGCTTGTTGCGCAGGCCCTGACCCCCACCACCCGATCAAGCAATTCATGGCGTCCGGCAGAATTTAGAAGCGCAAGTTTTACGTGCCCGACACACCTGGACACGGTCCGCCCCGCCCTCTGACGTCACCTGATCTTGAGTGCGACCGCTGCCACCGGCCACAGGCCATCCCAGTCAGGGGCAAATAGCGAGCGCCGAAGCGACTCGAACCCGGGCTGCCACTACCGGGTGAGGCCAGAAGTCCAGCGCGCTCCCAACTGCGCTACAGGGGCGGACGCTTTGAATGAAGGACCCATATGTATAGCACGTGTATACCAAATTGCATGCTTATAGCATAATTTTGCATTCATCATGGAAGCCCTAACCAAGACGGCTGTGCGAAATTTGGTGGCGGAATTTGTGCAGAATCACCCAAATTTTCAAAAATGCAAAGTTGTAGCCCATTTCCGTGAAATGGGTGTAGTGAGGCCAACTGTCTATGCCATCATGAGAAACCTTGAGGAAAGAGGAAATGTTGAGCACAAAAGCATCGGGAAAAGACTTCGACCTTTGATCAAGATGCCCCGTCAAAGAAGGCAGGCCCCCGTTCACGCCACCCGTAACCGTGTGGGCGTGTCCCTCCGTCTCCTGGTCAGGCGCTTCGGGATATCCCCTAGCTACGTGAGGAAAATCCTCAAGGAGAAAGGCATTAGATACCGGAAAAGGACCAAGGCCCCAGCAGCCACTCCGGAGCAGCTGAAGAAGCAGAACAAACGGATACGCAGACTGGCGAGGGGCACGCTCAAATCTGCAGGTGAATTCGGCGTGGTCATGGACGATGAAAGCTATTTCACCTACGACGGCTCTGAAATGCCTGGTAACCAAGGTTTCTATGCTGGACCGGGAGGAGATGTGCCAGATGTGGAAAATCGGCCCGTCGGCAATATCCCGCGGAAAATTCTGGTGTGGGTCGCCATATCTCCGCGTGGGGTCTCCAAGCCCGTTATCTGCCCCAGTCGCGCCAATGTCAATGGGGACGTGTACCTGCAGAAATGCCTTGAGGTGCTCTTCCCATATCTGACACACCATTACCCCCGTGGTGGATATGTTCTGGCCAGATCTCGCAGCCGCTCACTACGCCCGTAGAACACCGGATCTCATCGAGCGTGCCCACGTGCCATATGTCCCCCGCGAGGAAAATCCTCCAATGTCCCCCAGCTGAGGCCCATTGAGGATTTCTGGGGCTGGATGAAGCAGGAGGTGCACAAGGGAGGATGGAAAGCCCGAAGCCATCCAGATCTGAAGAAACGGATCCGCCGCGTGCTTCGCGAAATGGACCCGGAGGTGCCGCGCAAGATGATGGCGCGGGTGGGAGAGCGTGTGCGGGCTGCAGACCGTCACGGGGCCAGCAGCGCCCTCCACTAGTGGCTGCAGTTAGTAGGTGAATGTGACTATGTACAGGTCAAGTTTGGTCTGGATATGTTGAAATACACAGAAGTTATGGGAGATTCAACTTTGTCCAGAAATTAAGTGCACACCCGTTATATAACTTCGCCGTTCGTTGACGATGAACTTTGCAGGAAGGTCGAACCGATAGTACGCGCCAGTGGCCTTCCTTGCAAAATTTCATAGGTTAACAAAGGGTCACTTAAATGACAACTCACCAGGACCGACCTACGAGGACCAACTTGTCCCATCAAACATGGTGTATGCATGAAGTCCGGCTTTGATCAAACTTGTGCGACCAACAACGCAGTTTATCAAGTCAGCTGCAACCTTTGCCCAGCCACATACGTGGGGGAATGCATATGCCCTGTCAGAGAAAGGTTCTTTGACCACCGCCGCGCTGCGTTCAGGAAGGACATCAACAACCCTGTTGGGCTTCACTTTCAATCCCAGCACGGTTATGTCATTCCTGAAGTTCCGATAACGGGGCAAATATTATGTAAGTGCCACAACCATGTTGAACGTAAAGTAAACGTAAAGGAAACCATGTTTATTTGAGACCTCAAACCTGTCATGAACACAAATGTAGCAAGCTGGCCACTTTTGAGCTAGTAAGCAGTCTGACACTGACGTAACATGGACCTCCAAGTGTAGTTTATTCTGAATTTGCACCGGTGTATCTAAATTTATTTAGGATAAAAATGTATTGTATATTGGATTCATTGATGGTCTTTGTAAGTTTGCTTGGCATATGGCTTTGATGTTTTGTTTCATATTATTCAGTACTTGTGATTATGTTTTGTTCATTACATGCTTATGTGTCTTGTATAATAGGTGAAATAATATTAGCTACTTCTAAGTACTTGTAAAATAGGTATCACATTCGCGATATTTTGTGTTGTAGTTTTCACAGGCGAATTTCCCTCAGTCACCTGATGAAGGTTTGTGCAGAATTATAGTGGCTTTTTCAACTATTTTCTGAACTATTGAGACTCAAGTCATTTGTATTGTTATTTCATAATTATGCCAAGTCTCAAACAAGAGTTAAACTTAATTGATGAAAGATTACAAACATCATTGACCAGGGGAAGTTTTATCCTAATTATCAGATTCTGATCTTGATTAGTTGGAAAGGCTAAACAAATTTGAGACCTATACTCATAGCACCTGGATACGTACTTAAGCATGTTGCAAAATAAGTGTGAGATTTAAAATCATTGTCCTAGCATTGGGAAATTTGAGTTGAAAACGACGCCCTATGGATATTATTTTTCCACTCTTTTCCCAAGTTTTCCTCTTAATTTTCCACTCCTTATTCTAAAATGTATTGGATAATTTTAACACCATCCTGATTTATGGATGTAATGATAGGACAAGACAGGGTACTGGGCCAGAGTCCGGTAACCCCGGTACAGGTCAGAATTGGCATAGGTAATCACTAATTCTAGTGAGCGGGTAATTGGGCTGAATACAATAGTTTTTGGTTGAATTTTCCGCTCTTTATGCTTATTTTTTGCCATAATTTTCCACTCCGCACCCAAGCTCCAAAGCGATCCTAGGACCTTGTTTAAAATTGGTACCTGAAATTACTTGAGTCTGGATATGAACTGAGGCCAAAGTAGGCATAGCCATCCCAAGCTATAGTACTACTTAATTTCAAATGACCTTGACAATGAAAAATATTAACTACACACATTCACAAAGTGTAACTTTTATTTGGCTACATGTTTACAGGGAAAAGGAAAACAATGATACCCAAGTCCTAGTCACAATTCCTCAAATACTGTCAAAATGCATTTCCAGCATGGTGTTCCTCGGCATGGTGGCCAAATTCACAGATTTCTGGGAATGAAGGATGCCAAAATTGCTTGTTTGATCACATATTTTGGGATGCAGGAGGTGTACAGGTCTTAAAACCTGACCATTAGGCTCGAATTTTCATGTGTTTTAGCTAGACACCCCACATTTCATGATATCTCATCTGGGAACATTGAATAATTTTGGCATCCCTCCCCCTAACTCTCTGAATTTGGCCACACTATTCCTCGCTAACCGCTTTGGCGCCAAAATGAATTATTTTGAGCTTACATTGGTTAAAAGTATTTATGTGACAAATGTAGAACAAGTGATTGGAAGGCCTTATTTTAATCTAAAAATTCATATTTTGAAACTTATTTTAAGCTAAACTTATTATATACTTATTACTACTTATTTGTTTTTTAGCTTAAAATAAGTTTCAAAATATGAATTTTTAGATTAAAATAAGGCCTTCCAATCACTTGTTTTACATTGGTTGTAGGAATCACTCCAGATCGGAAATAGCGCTAGATGTGCCACACATATTTGGAAATGTTGAATACCTAATAAGTCCAGACCCATCATACTTAGGGAGCCATAAGTCCGTCAACACTAGATATTGCTTTGAAATTTGGTTTGGGCATCGTCCATACTTGGTTCTCCAATATTTATATTCTGGCTTTAATATGATTTAATATGATTTAATATTTGATGATTTGATGAAAACTGATTTTATAGAAAAAATCCACAAAATCAAAATTTCCAAACACTAACAACCGGAATATATATTGGACAATGAAGTATGGACAATACCCAAACCAAATTTCAAAGCAATATCTTTAGTTTTGGCTGACTTATTACTACTTAAGTATGATGGGTCTCGATTTTGTATGACATGAAAAAATATGCACTGCACACACCACTTTCCCTAATCCCTACTGCTACCAAATAGTTGACAAAAAAATGAGGCAAAAATACACATTTATTTATATTGAAAGAAGATATTTTGTTGCAGTTGGTACCCATTTTTCAGCACATTTCAGATGGGGGGGGATAATTTATATTCCCGCCCACAACAAGCGTGGAATGGGGAGGGGCTTTTGTCCCTGCCACCCCCTGTATCTGCCAGTGGGTAGATAGTGTGTAGTTTATTTAGTTGCTTCACTGTCCTGGTTCTCCCCGAGGGCAATGAATCTCCAACAATGCCTGTAAGTACACATGGTACTGGGCTGATTCCACCGAAATAATTAACCCAAGGCTTACCAGTTACAATATTGACAACTTTCTGCAGGACATGTACAAAATTTAACAATGACTTAAAAGTGAATGTACCCACCTTAGTAGTCAACACGTATTGTAAGAACCATCCAAACGCATTTCATTTATTCCGATCCCCTTATTTCAGAAACCTACTGGTGTAACTCCTTCACTTTTCTTGTACCCTAAGGACACCCACGGTAGGGGCACACGCTTCCTATTTTTTTCAATTCTTATCTATCATGAATATATATATATATGAAAATAGGCGCCAAACGCCAAAACCCAAGCACATCACCGGCGGGAGCGCGCACATCAACGCCTTGCATCAGTGCACAACTTTGCTGTCAGGCGGCGGGTGGCGCGGCCAATATTTGGCGCAATATAAAGCTCATGGCCATGAAAATAATAATGCCTTATCAGCACTAAGCACTATTCGTATGTTTGTATTTACCAGTAAGGCGCCGTAGTTGGCGATGAACGAGCGAGCGCGAAGGAAATGTATGGGGAATTTCAACTCGATCGGGCAAGTAGTTTCTGATATACAAAAAAGGGTGCGCACGTGCGCACGTGCGCACGTGCAGAGGCACCCACCTTTGACTTGTGGGAAAGTGGGGGCTGAGAGGTCCCTAACCACACACCAAATTTGAACACAATCGGCTCAGCCGTTCCAGAGATATATAATAGGGGTGTGCACGTGCGCACGTGCAAAGCCATCACACCTCTGACTTGTGGAAAGGCGGCGGCTGAGAGATCCTTAACCACACATCAAATTTGAATACCATCGGCTCAGCCGTTCTTGAGATACAGAATAGGGGTATGCACGTGCGCACGTGCAGAGGCACCCACCCCTGACTTGTGGGAAACTGGCGGATGAGAGGTCCCTAACCACACACCAAATTTGAACACAATCGGCCCCGCCATTTCTGAGATATATAATAGGGATGTGCACGTGCGGACGTGTAGTCACCCACCCATTAGTTGTGTAAAAGTGGCGGCTGAGGGGTCACTAACCACACACGAAATTTTAACATAATCTGCCCAGCCGTTGCGGAGTTATTGCGAGCAAATACTTTTCAACACCCCTCATGCGGCACGCGCCACGCGCAGTGGTAGTCGCCCACATGAGTCGGCACTGGTCTCGAACAGGGTAGGTTAGATGGGGCTGCTAAGCAAAGAAGTCCGGTTGTCAATCGGACGTGCGGTTGCAGAGATATGAGCTTCTAAAGCGTCGCCACGGGCCGGGTCGGGCCGGGCCGCTCATAATAAGATTTTTCCCATACACCACGGAAGGACGAGCGAGCAAGAGCAAGAGTGCTGATATGAATTTCAGAGGCGGTTCCACTGGGGGAGGGGGGCAGCGGGGGCGCCACCGGGGGGTCAGGAGGGGCAGTAGCCCCCCTGTCGTCGAGCAGGGGGGGGGGGGGCAAGCATATCTTTTTGCCCCTCAGCTGTCATTTAAGGAGGCCCCTCCATGCTTCAAAGAGGCCCATCTCGCAGGCCCCGTCGCGGAGGTCACAAATGCCCCTGGAAGCCAGAGGGGGTCCTATGGAGGTCAGAGGGGCCTTTGAAGGCCAGAGGAGACCATCCGGAAGTCAGAGGGGATGTCATAGGTGGGCCCCTGAGGGTCAGATATGTCCGTGAAGTTAGCCAACAGTTTTTTTTAGAATTTCTATTTAGGTCACCCAAGGTCGCCTATCAAGGTCAAACTATCAAAATCAATTAAAATCAACCTTATGTACCCTTTTACGGACAAACAGTGATTTGCACGGTTTTTTGTGTGGCACCATTCGAAAGAGCGCTTAAAAATGAAGGAGGGATTTTCCTCGGAATTTCGATTAAGGTCACCCAAGGTCACCCATCAAGGTCGAACTATCAAAATCAACCAAAATCGACATTATGTACCTTTTTAAGGACAAACGGTCCTTTGCACGTTTCTTTAATGGCACCATTCGAAAGAGCACCTAAAATGAAGGTGGGGGTTTTCCTCGGCATTTCTATTTAGGTCACCCAAGGTCACCCATCAAGGTCAAACTATCAAAATCAATCAAAATCGACCTTATGTACCTTTTACGGATAAACAATACACCGTACGGCCTAGCACTGGCCACCATTCGAAAGCGCGGCTCAAAATGAAGGCGGGGTTTTCCTCGGAATTTCTATTTAGGTCACCCAAGGTCACCCATCAAGGTCAAATTATCAAAATCAATCAAAATCGACATTATGTACCCATCAAGGTCAAACTATCAAAATCAATCCAAATCGACCTTATGTACCTTTTTACGGACAAACGATGCTTTGCATGTTTTTTTAAACGGCACCATTCGAAAGAGCCCCTCAAAATGAAGGTGGGCTATTCCTCGGAATTTCGATTTGGGTCACCCAAGGTTACTCATCAAGGTCAAACTATAAAAATCAACCAAAATCGACCATATGTACCTTTTACGGAAAAATATTGCTTTGCACCTTTTTAAATGGCACCATTCGAAAGAGCGCCTCAAAATGAAGGTGGGGCTTTCCTCTGAATTTCGATTTAGGTCACCCAAGGTCATCCATCAAGGTCAAACTATCAAAATCAATCAAAATCGACCTTATGTACCTTTTTACGGACAAACGGTGCTTTGCACGGTTTTTTAAATGGCACCATTCTAAAGAGCGCCTCAAAAGGAAGGTGAGGTTTTCTTCTGAATTTCGATTTAGGTCACCCAAGCTCACCCATCAAGGTCAAACTATCAAAATCAATCAAAGTCGAAATTATGTATTTTTTTACGGACAAATGGTGCTTTGCACGTTTTTTTAATGGCACCATTCGAAAGAGCGGCTCATAATGAAGGTTAGGTTTTCCACGGCATTTCGATATATGTCCCCCAAGGTCACCCATCATGGTCAAACTATCAAAATCAACCCAAATCGACCTTATCAAAATCGATCTTATGTACCTTTGTACGGATAAACGGTACACCGCACGGCCTCGCAATGGCCACCATTCGAAAGAGCGGCTCAAAATGAAGGTGGGGTTTCCTCGGAATTTCAATTTAGGTCACCCAGGGTGACCCATCAAAGTCAAACTATAAAAATTCATCAAATTCTGGCTGTTGGCTAACTTCACGGCCAACAGCCGTGAAGTTAGCCAACAAGTAGGAACAAATGGCATAATACTCCTACTGTTTCTTAAGTAGGAAGATTATTATGCCATTTTTTTAAACAATTGTATGGTATTTACTTTGTAAAATAAAATAATAATATGTGGTCGAACGATATAGGCTGCATTTTTCGTAGACGCGAAAAAATCAGCTGACGGCGTGGCGCACAATGTTTGCGATTTGCGCGCTAATGTTTGCGATGTTTGCCTAAAATACGCATGTAGGTCAAGTCGCATACGAGGATCACGAATTTGATGTTATTTTTAATGTCAAGGTCATAGGTCAAGGTCAAATGAGTAAATAAGGGTGTGTACCTTCATGTACCTTTTTACAGATCAACGGTACACCATACGGCCTCGCAATGGCCACTAATCGAAAGAACCGCACAAAATGAAGGTGGGGTTTTCCTCAGAATTCCGAATAAGGTCACCCAAGGTCACCCATCAAGGTCAAACTATCCAAATAAATCCAAATAGACTTTATGTACCTTTTTACGGATAAACGGTACACCGTAGGGCCTCGCAATGGCTACCATACGAAAGAGCGGCTCAAAATGATGGAGAGGTTTTCCTCTGAATTTTGATTAAGGTCACCCAAGGTCACCCATCAAGGTCAAACTGTCAAAATCAATCAAAATCGAAATTATGTACCTTTTTACGGACAAACGGTGTTTTCTACGGGTTTTCAAATGGCACCATTCGAAAGAGCGCCTCAAAATGAATGTGAGGTTTTCCTCTCAATTTCGATTTAGGTCACTCAAGGTCACCCATCAAGGTCAAGCTATCAAAATCAATCAAAATCGACCTTATGTACCTTTTTACGGACAAACGGTGCTTTGCTCGTTTTTTTTTAATGGCAGCATTCCAAAGAGCGGCTCAAAATGAAGGTGGGGTTTCCCTCGGAATTTCGATGTATGTCACCCAAGGTCACCCATCATGGTCAAACTATCAAAATCAACCAAAATCGGCCTTATGTACCTTTTTAAGGACAGACGGTCCTTTGCACGTTTTTTTAATGGCACCATTCGAAAGAGCAACTAAAATGAAGGTGGGGTTTTCCTCGGCATTTCTATTTAGGTCACCCAAGGTCACCCATCAAGGTCAAACTATCAAAATCAATCAAAATCGACCTTATGTACCTTTTACGGATAAACAATACACCGTACGGCCTAGCACTGGCCACCATTCGAAAGCGCGGCTCAAAATGAAGGCGGGGTTTTCCTCGGAATTTCTATTTAGGTCACCCAAGGTCACCCATCAAGGTCAAATTATCAAAATCAATCAAAATCGATATTATGTACCCATCAAGGTCAAACTATCAAAATCAATCCAAATCGACCTTATGTACCTTTTACGGACAAACGATGCTTTGCATGTTTTTTTTTAAACGGCACCATTCAAAAGAGCCCTTCAAAATGAAGGTGGGGTATTCTTCGGAATTTCGATTTGAGTCACCCAAGGTTACTCATCAAGGTCAAACTATAAAAATCAACCAAAATCGACCTTATGTACCTTTTACGGAAAAATATTGCTTTGCACCTTTTTTAAATGGCACCATTCGAAAGAGCGCCTCAAAATGAAGGTGGGGCTTTCCTCTGAATTTCGATTTAGGTCACCCAAGGTCATCCATCAAGGTCAAACTATCAAAATCAATCAAAATCGACCTTATGTACCTTTTTACGGACAAACGGTGCTTTGCACGGTTTTTTAAATGGCACCATTCTAAAGAGCGCCTCAAAAGGAAGGTGAGGTTTTCTTCTGAATTTCGATTGAGGTCACCCAAGCTCACCCATCAAGGTCAAACTATCAAAATCAATCAAAGTCGAAATTATGTACCTTTTTACGGACAAATGGTGCTTTGCACGTTTTTTTAATGGCACCATTCGAAAGAGCGGCTCATAAAGAAAGTTAGGTTTTCCACGGCATTTCGATATATGTCCCCCAAGGTCACCCATCATGGTCAAACTATCAAAATCAACAAAAATCGACCTTATCAAAATCGATCTTATGTACCTGTTTACGGATAAACGGTACACCGCACGGCCTCGCAATAGCCACCATTCGAAAGAGCGGCTCAAAATGAAGGTGGGGTTTACCCGGAATTTCGATTTAGGTCACCCAGGGTGACCCATCAAAGTCAAACTATAAAAATTCATCAAATTCTGGCTGTTGGCTAACTTCACGGCCAACAGCCGTGAAGTTAGCCAACAAGTAGGAACAAATGGCATAATACTCCTACTGTTTCTTAAGTAGGAAGATTATTATGCCATTTTTTTAAAGAATTGTATGGTATTTACTTTGTAAAATAAAACAATAATATGTGGTCGAACGATATAGGCTGCATTTTTCGTAGACGCGAAAAATCAGCTGACGGCGTGGCGCACAATGTTTGCGATTTGCGCGCTAATGTTTGCGATGTTTACCTAAAATACGCATGTAGGTCAAGTCGCATACGAGGATCACGAATTTGATGTTATTTTTAATGTCAAGGTCATAGGTCAAGGTCAAATGAGTAAATAAGGGTGTGTACCTTCATGTACCTTTTTACAGATCAACGGTACACCATACGGCCTCGCAATGGCCACTAATCGAAAGAACCGCACAAAATGAAGGTGGGGTTTTCCTCAGAATTCCGAATAAGGTCACCCAAGGTCACCCATCAAGGTCAAACTATCCAAATAAATCCAAATCGACCTTATGTACCTTTTTACGGATAAACGGTACACCGTAGGGCCTCGCAATGGCTACCATTAGAAAGAGCGGCTCAAAATGATGGTGAGGTTTTCCTCTGAATTTCGATTAAGGTCACCCAAGGTCACCCATCAAGGTCAAACTGTCAAACTCAATCAAAATCGAGATTATGTACCTTTTTACGGACAAACGGTGCTTTCTACGGGTTTTCAAATGGCACCATTCGAAAGAGCGCCTCAAAATGAAGGTGGGGTTTTCCTCTCAATTTCGATTTAGGTCACCCAAGGTCACCCATCAAGGTCAAGCTATCAAAATAAATCAAAATCGACCTTATGTACCTTTTTACGGACAAACGGTGCTACGCTCGTTTTTTTTTAAATGGCAGCATTCGAAAGAGCGGCTCAAAATGAAGGTGGGGTTTTCCTCGGAATTTCGATTTCGGTCACCCAAAGTCGCCCATCAAGGTCAAACTATCAAAAGCAATTAAAATCGAACTTATGTACCCTTTTACGCAATAACGGTGCTTTGCACGTTTTTCAAAGGGCATCATTCGAAAGGGCGGCTCAAAATGAAGTGAAAACCCCACCTTCATTTTGTGCCGCTCTTTCGAATGGTGGCCATTGCGAGGGCGTACGGTGTATCGTTTGTCCGTAAAAAGGTACATAAGGTCGATTTTGGTTGATTTTGATAGTTTGACCTTGATGAGTGACCTTGGGTGAACTAAATCGAAATTCAGAGGAAAACTCCACCTTCATTTCGAGGCGCTCTTTCGAATGCACGGTGCCATTAAAAAAACGTGCAAAGCACCGTTTGTCCGTAAAAAGGTAAATAATGTCGATTTTTATTGATTTTGATAATTTGACCTTGGTGAGTGACCTTGGGTGACCTAAATAGAAATTCCAAGGAAAACTGCACCTTCATTTTGAGCCGCTCTTTCGAATGGTGGCCATTGCGAGGCCGTACACTGTACCGTATATCCGTAAAAAGGTACATAAGGTCGATTTTGATTGATTTTGATAGTTTGACCTTGATGGGTGATTTTGGGTGATCTTAATCGAAATTCCGAGGAAAACCCCACCTTTATTTTGTGCCGCTCTTTCGAATGGTGTCATAAAAACCGTGCAAAGCACCGTTTGTCCGTAAAAGGGTACATAAGGTCGATTTTAATTCATTTTGCTAGTTTGACCTTGATGGGCGACCTTAGGTGATATAAATAGAAATTCCGAGGAAAACCCCACCTTTATTTTGAGCTGCTCTTTCGAATGCTGGCCATTGCGAGGCCGTACGGTGCACCGTGTATCCGTAAAAAGGTACATAAGGTCGATTTTTATTGATTTTGATAGTTTGACCTTCATGGGTGATCTTCGGTGACCAAAATCGAAATTCCGAAGAAAACTCCACCTTCATTGAGACGCTCTTTCCAATGGTGTCATTTTATTTTAAAAAACGTGCAAAACACCGTTTGTCCGTAAAAGGTACATAAGGTCGATTTTGGTTGATTTGGATAATTTGACCTTGATGGGTGACCTTGGGTGACCTTAATCGAAATTCCGAGGAAAATCCCACCTTTATTTTGTGCCGCTCTTTCGAATGGTGGCCATTGCGAGGCCGTACGGTGTACCGTTCATCTGTAAAAAGGTACATAAGTGTACACAACATTCTTTACTCATTTGACCTTGACCTATGACCTTGACATTAAAAATAACATCAAATATATGACTCTCGTATGCGACTTGACCCACATGCGTATTTTAGGCAAACATGGCAAACATTAGCGCGCAAATCGCAAACATTGCGCGCCACGCAGTCAGCTGATTTGTCGCGTCTACGCAGAATGCAGTCTATATCGTTCGACCACATATTATTGGTTTATTTTACAAAGTAAATATCATACAATTGTTTAAAAAAATGGCATAATAATCTTCCTACTTAAGAAACAGTAGGAAGATGATGCCATGTGTTCCTACTTGTTGGCTAACTTCACGGCTGTTGGCCGTGATGAATTTTGATGAATTTTCATAGTTTGACCTTCATGGGTGACCTTGGGTGACCAAAATCGAAATTCCAAGGAAAACCCCACCTTTACTTCGATGCGCTCTTTCCATTGGTGGCCATTGCGAGGCCGTACGGTGTACCGTTTATCTGTAAAAGGTGCGTAAGGGTACACAACCTTTTTTTACTCATTTGACCTTGACATTAGAAATAACATCAAATTCGTGATCCTCGTATGCGACTTGAACTACATGCGTATTTTAGGCAAACATCGCAAAGATTAGCGCGCAAATCGCAAACATTACGCGCAACGCCGTCAGCTGATTTTTCGCGTCTACGAAGAATGCAGCCTATATCGTTCGACCACATATTATTGGTTTATTTTACAAAGTAAATATCAGATAATTGTTTTAAAAAATGGCATAATAATCTTCCCACTTAAGAAACAGTCGGAAGATTATGTCATTTGTTCCTACTTGTTGGCTAACTTCACGGTTGTTGGCCGTGAAGTTACCCAACAGCCAGATTTGGATGAATTTTGATAGTTTGACCTTGATGGGTCACCTTAGGTGACTTAAATCGAAATTCCGAAGAAAAACCCACTTCCACTTTGAGCCGCTCTTTCGAATGGTGGCCATTGCGAGGCCGTGTGGTGTACCGTTTGTCCGTAAAAGGTACATAATGTCGATATTATTAAATTTGATAGTTTGACCTTGATGGGTGACCATGGGTGACCTAAATCGAAATTCAGAGGAAAACTCCACCTTCATTTCGAGGCGCTCTTTCGAATGGTGCCATTAAAAAAAACATTCAAAGCACCGTTTGTCCGTAAACAGGTACACAAGGTCAATTTTGATTTATTTTGATAGTTTGACCTTGATGGATAACCTTGGGTGACCTAAATCGACATTCCGAGGAAAACCCCACCTTTATTTTGAGCCGCTCTTTCGAATGGTGGCCATTGCGAGGCCGTACGGTGTACCGTTTATCCGTAAAAAGGTACATAAGGTCGATTTTGATTTATTTTGATAGTTTGACCTTGATGGGTTACCTTGGGTAACCTAAATCGAAATTCAGAGGAAACCCCCACCTTCATTTTGAGGCGCTCTTTCGAATGGTGCCATATAAAAAAAACCGTGTAAAGCAACGTGTGTCCGTAAAAGGGTACATAAGGTCGATTTTAATTGATTTTGATAGTTTGACCTTGATGGGCGACCTTCGGTGACCTAAATCGATATTCCGAGGGAAATCCCACCTTCATTTTGAGGCGCTCTTTCCAATGGTGTCATTTTATATAAAAAAACATGCAAACCACCGTTTGTTCGTAAAAAGGTACATAAGGTCGATTTTAATTGATTTTGACAGTTTGACCTTGATGGGTGACCTTGGGTGAACTTAATTGAAAATCCGAGGAAACCCTCACCTTCATTTTGTGCCGCTCTTTCGAATGGTGGCCATTGCGAGGCCGTGCGGTGTACCGTTTGTCCGTAAAAAGGTACATAAGGATACACAACCTTCTTTACGCATTTGACCTTGACCTATGACCTTGACATTAAAAATAACATCAAATTCGCGATCCTCGTATGCGACTTGACCTACATGCGTATTTTTGGAAAACATCGCAAACATTAGCGCGCAAATCGCAAACATTGCGCGCCACGCTGTCAGCTGATTTTTCGCGTCTACGAAGAATGCAACCTATATCGTTCGACCACATATTATTGGTCTATTTTACAAAGTAAATACCAGACAACTGTTTTAAAAAATGTCATAATAATCTTCCTACTTAAGAAACAGTAGGCAGATTATGTCATTGTATTCCTACTTGTTGGCTAACTTCACGGCTGTTGGCCGTGAAGTTAGCCAACAGCCAGATTTTGATGAATTTTGATAGTTTGACCTTGATGGGTCACATTGGGTGACCTAAATATAAATTCCGAGGAAAACCTCACCTTCATTTGGAGCCGCTCTTTCCAAAGGTGGCCATTTAAAAAACCGTGCAAAGCACCGTTTGTCCGTAAAAAGGTACATAAGGTCGATTTTAATTGATTTTCATAGTTTGACCTTGATGGGCGACTTTCGGTGACCTAAATCGAAATTCCGAGGAAAACCCCACCTTCATTTGGAGCCGCTCTTTCGAATGGTGCCATTTAAAAAAAACGTGCAAAGCACCGTTTGTCCGTAAAAAGGTACATAATTTCGACTTTGATTGATTTTGATAGTTTGACCTTGATGGGCGACCTTCGCTGACCTAAATCGAAATTCCGAGGAAAACCCCACCTTCATTTTGAGCCTCTCTTTCAAATGGTGGCCATTGCGAGGCCGTGCGGTGTATCGTTTGTCCGTAAAAAGGATCATAATGTCGATTTTGATTTATTTTGATAGTCTGACCTTGATGGGTAACCTTGGGTGAACCAAATCGAAATTCCGAGGAAAACCCACCTTCATTTTCAGCCGCTCTTTCAAATGGTGGCCATTGCGAAGCCGTACGGTGTACTGTTTATCCGTAAAAAAGTACATAAGGTCGATTTTGGTTGATTTTGATAGTATGACCTTGATGTGTGACCTTGGGTGACCTTAATCGAAATTCCAAAGAAAACCCCACCTTCATTTTGAGGCGCTCTTTCGAATGGTGCCATTTAAAAAACAGTGCAAAGCACCGTTTGCCCGTAAAAAGGTACATAAGGTCGATTTTGGTTGATTTTAATAGTATGACCTTGATGGGTGACCTTGGGTGACTTTAATCGAAATTCCGAGGAAAACCCCACCTTCATTTTGAGGCGCTCTTTCGAATAGTGCCATATAAAAAAACTTGCAAAGCACCATTTATCCGTAAAAGGGTACATAAGGTCGATTTTAATTGATTTTGATAGTTTGACCTTGATGGGCGACCTTCGGTGATCTAAATCCAAACTCCGAGGAAAATCCCACCTTCATTTTTACCGCTATTTCAAATGGTGGCCATTGCGAGGCCGTGCGGTGTACCGTTTGACCGTAAAAAGGTACATAAGGTCGATTTTGATTTATTTTGATAGTTTGACCTTGATGGATAACTTTGGGTGACCTAACTAGAAATTTCGAGGAAAACCCCGACTTCATTTTGAGCCGCTCTTTCAAATGGTGGCTATTGCGAGGCCGTGCGGTGTACCGTTTGTACGTAAAAAGGTACATGGTATGGTACACAACCTTCTTTACTCATTTGACCTTGACCTTGACATTAAAAATAACATCAAATTCGTGATCCTCGTATGCGACTTGACCTACATGCGTATTTTTGGCAAACATCGCAAGCATTAGCGCGCAAATCGTAATCGCAAACATTGCGCGCCACGACGTCAGCTGATTTTTCGCGTCTACGAAGAATGCAACCCATATCGTTCGACCACATATTATTAGTTTATTTTACAAAGTAAATACCAGACAATTGTTTTAAAAAATGGCATAATAATCTTCCTACTTAAGAAACAGTAGGAAGATGATGCCATGTGTTCCTACTTGTTGGCTAACTTCACGGCTGTTGGCCGTGATGAATTTTGATGAATTTTGATAGTTTGACCTTCAACAAATCATCAAAAAAACAAATCAGCTGACTGCGTGGCGCGCAATGTTTGCGATTTGCGCGCTAATGTTTGCCATGTTTGCCTAAAATACGCATGTGGGTCAAGTCGCATACGAGAGTCATATATTTGATGTTATTTTTAATGTCAAGGTCATAGGTCAAGGTCAAATGAGTAAAGAATGTTGTGTACACTTATGTACCTTTTTACAGATGAACGGTACACCGTACGGCCTCGCAATGGCCACCATTCGAAAGAGCGGCACAAAATAAAGGTGGGATTTTCCTCGGAATTTCGATTAAGGTCACCCAAGGTCACCCATCAAGGTCAAATTATCCAAATCAACCAAAATCGACCTTATGTACCTTTTACGGACAAACGGTGTTTTGCACGTTTTTTTAATAAAATGACACCATTGGAAAGAGCGTCTCAATGAAGGTGGAGTTTTCTTCGGAATTTCGATTTTGGTCACCGAAGATCACCCATGAAGGTCAAACTATCAAAACCAATCAAAATCGACCTTATGTACCTTTTTACGGATACACGGTGCACCGTACGGCCTCGCAATGGCCAGCATTCGAAAGAGCAGCTCAAAATAAAGGTGGGGTTTTCCTCGGAATTTCTATTTATATCACCTAAGGTCGCCCATCAAGGTCAAACTAGCAAAATGAATTAAAATCGACCATATGTACCCTTTTACGGACAAACGGTGCTTTGCACGGTTTTTATGACACCATTCGAAAGAGCGGCACAAAATAAAGGTGGGGTTTTCCTCGGAATTTCGATTAAGATCACCCAAAATCACACATCAAGGTCAAACTATCAAAATCAATCAAAATCGACCTTATGTACCTTTTTACGGATATACGGTACAGTGTACGGCCTCGCAATGGCCACCATTCGAAAGAGCGGCTCAAAATGAAGGTGCAGTTTTCCTTGGAATTTCGATTTAGGTCACCCAAGGTCACTCACCAAGGTCAAATTATCAAAATCAATCAAAATCGACATTATTTACCTTTTTACGGACAAACGGTGCTTTGCACGTTTTTTTAATGGCACCATTCGAAAGAGCGCCTCGAAATGAAGGTGGAGTTTTCCTCTGAATTTCGATTTAGTTCACCCAAGGTCACTCATCAAGGTCAAACTATCAAAATCAACCAAAATCGACCTTATGTACCTTTTTACAGACAAACGGTACACCGTACGCCCTCGCAATGGCCACCATTCGAAAGAGCGGCACAAAATGAAGGTGGGTTTTCACTTCATTTTGAGCCGCCCTTTCGAATGATGCCCTTTGAAAAACGTGCAAAGCACCGTTATTGCGTAAAAGGGTACATAAGTTCGATTTTAATTGCTTTTGATAGTTTGACCTTGATGGGCGACCTTCGGTGACCTAATTCGAAATTCAGAGGAAAAACCCCACCTTCATTTTGAGCCGCTCTTTCGAATGGTGGCCATTGCCAGGCCGTATGGTGTACCGTTTATCCGTAAAAAGGTACATAAGGTCGATTTGGATGAATTTTGATAGTTTAACCTTGATGGGTCACCTTGGATGATCTAAATCGAAATTCCGAGGAAAACCCCACCTTCATTTGGAGCCGCTCTTTCGAATGGTGGCCATTGCGAGGCCGTACGGTGTACCGTTTATCCGTAAAATGGTACATAAGGTCGATTTAGATTAATTTTGATAGTTTGACCTTGATGGGTGACCTTGGGTGACATACATCGAAATTCCAAGGAAAACCCAACCTTCATTTTGAGGCGCCCTTTCGAATGGTGCCATTTAAAAAAACGTACATAGCACCGTTTGTCCGTAAAAGGTGCATAAGGTCGATTTTAATTGATTTTGATAATTTGACCTTGATGGACAACCTTCGGTGACCTAAATAGAAATTCCAAGAAACCCCCACCTTCATTTTGAGCCGCTCTTTCAAATGGTGGCCAATGTGAGGCCGTGTGGTGTACCGCTTGTCCGTAAAAAGGATAATAAGGTCGATTTGGATTTATTTTGATAGTTTGACCTTGATGGGTAACCTTGGGTGATCTAAATATAAATTCAGAGGAAAACCCCACCTTCTTTTTGAGGCGCTCTTTCGAATGGTGCCATTTAAAAAAACGCAAAGCACCGTTTGTCCGTAAAAAGGTACATCAGGTCGATTTTGGTTGATTTTAATAGTATGACCTTGATGAGTGATCTTGGGTGACCTTAATCGAAATTACGAGGAGAACCCAACCTTCATTTTGAGGCGCTCTTTCGAATGGTGCCATATAAAAAAACGTGCAAAGCACCGTTTATCCGTAAAAGGGTACATAAGGTCGATTTTAATTTATTTTGATAGTTTGACCTTGATGGGCGACCTTCGGTGACCTAAATCGAAATTCCGAGGAAAACACCACCTTCATTTTGAGCCGCTTTTTCGAATGGTGGCCATTGCGAGGCCGTCCGGTGTACCGTTTGTCCGTAAAAAGGTACATAAGGTCGATTTTGATTTATTTTGATAGTTTGACCTTGATGGGTAACCTTGGGTGATCTAAATCGAAATTCCGAGGAAAACCCCACCTTCATTTTGAGCCGTGCTTTCGAATGGTGGCCATTGCGAGGCCGTACGGTGTACCGTTTATCCGCAAAAAGGTACATAAGGTCGATTTTGATTTATTTTTGATAGTTTGACCTTGATGGATAACCTTGGGTGACCTAAATCGAAATTCAGAGGAAAACCCCACCTTCTTTTTGAGGCGTTCTTTCGAATGGTGCCATTTAAAAAACAGCGCAGAGCACCGTTTGTCCGTAAAAAAGTACATAATGTCGATTTTGGTTGATTTTAATAGTATGACCTTGATGAGTGATCTTGGGTGACCTTAATCGAATTTCCGAGGAAAACCCCACCTTCATTTTGAGGCGCTCTTTCGAATGGTGCCATATAAAAAACGTGCAAAGCACCGTTTATCCGTAAAAGGGTACATAAGGTCGATTTTAATTTATTTTGATAGTTTGACCTTGATGGGCGACCTTCGTTGACCTAAATCGAAATTCCGGGGAAAACCCCACCTTCATTTTGAGCCGCTCTTTCGAATTATGGCCATTGCGAGGCCGTGCGGTGTACCGTTTGTCCGTAAAAAGGTACATAATGTCGATTTTGATTTATTTTGATAGTTTGACCTTGATGGGTAACCTTGGATGATCTAAATCGAAATTCCGAGGAAAACCCCACCTTCATTTTTAGCCGCGCTTTCGAATGGTGGCCATTGCGAGGCCGTACGGTGTACCGTTTATCCGTAAAAAGGTACATAAGGTCCATTTTGATTGATTTTGATAGTTTGACCTTGATGGGTAACCTTGGGTGACATAAATCGAAATTCCGAGGAAAACTCCACCTTCATTTTGAGCCGCTCTTTCGAATGGTGGCCATTGAGAGGCCGTACGGTGTACCGTTTATCCGTAAAAAGGTACATAAGGTCAATTTTGATTGGTTGTGATAATTTGACCTTGATCGGTTACCTTGGGTAACATAAATAGAAATTCAGAGGAAATCCCCACCTTCATTTTAAGGCGCTCTTTCGAATGGTGACATTTTAAAAACCGTGCAAAGCACCGTTTGTCCGTAAAAAGGTACTTACAAAGGTAAGGTCGATTTTGGTTGATTTGATAGTATGACCTTGATATGTGACCTTGGGTGACATTAATCGAAATTCTGAAGAAAACCCCACCTTTATTTTCAGGCGCTCTTTCGAATAGTGCCATATAAAAAACGTGTAAAGCACCGTTTGTCCGTAAAAGGGTACATAAGGTAGATTTTAATTGATTTTGATAGTTTGACCTTGATGGGCGACCTTCGGTGACCTAAATCGAAATTCCGAGAAAAACCCCACCTTCATTTTGAGCCGCTCTTTCGAACTGTGGCCATTGCGAGGCCGTACGGTGTACTGTTTATCCTTAAAAAGTACATAAGGTCTATTTTGATTGATTTTGATAGTTTGACCCTGACGGATGACCTTGGGTGACCTTAATTGAAATTTCGAGGAAACCACCACCTTCATTTTGTACCGCTCTTTCGAATGGTGGCCATTGCGAGGCCGTGCGGTGTACCGTTTGTCCGTAAAAAGGTACATAAGGGTACACAACCTTCTTTACTCATTTGACCTTGACCTATGACCTTGATATGAAAAATAACATCAAATTCGTGATCCTCGTATGCGACTTGACCTACATGCGTATTTTTGGCAAACATCGCAAACATTAGCGCGCAAATCGCAAACATTGCGCGCCACGCTGTCAGCTGATTTTTCGCGTCTACGAAGAATGCAACCTATATCGTTCGACCACATATTATTGGTTTATTTTACAAAGTAAATACCAGACAATTGTTTAAAAGATGGCATAATAATCTTCCTACTTAAGCAACAGTAGGAAGATTATGCTATTGTATTCCTACTTGTTGGCTAACTTCACGGCTGTTGGCCGTGACGTTAGCCAACAGCCAGATTTGTTATGAAAATTTGATAGTTTGACCTTGATGGGTGACATTGCGTGACCTAAATCGAAATTCCGAGGAAAACCTCACCTTCATTTTGAGCCGCTCTTTTTAATGGTGGCCATTGCGAGGCCGTGCGGTGTACCGTTTGTCCGTAAAAAGGTACATAAGGTCGAATTTGATTTATTTTGATAGTTTGACCTTGATGGGTGACCTATGGTGACCTAAATCGAAATTCAGAGAAAAATCCACCTTTATTTTGAGCCGCTCTTTCGAATGATGCCATTTAAAAAACCGTGCAAAGCACCGTTTGTCCGTAAAAAGGTACATCAGGTCGATTTTGATTGATTTGGATAGTTTGTTGACCTTGATGGGTTACCTTGGGTGACCTAAATAGAAAATCAGAGGAACACCCCACCTTCATTTTGAGGCGCTCTTTCGAATGGTGCCATTTAAAAAACAGTGCAAAGCACCGTTTGTCCGTAAAAAGATACATAAGGTCGATTTTGGTTGATTTTAATAGTATGACCTTGATGAGTGACCGTGATGAGTGGTGACCTAAATCGAAATTCCGAGGAAAACCCCACCTTCATTTTGAGGCGCTCTTTCGAATGGTGCTATATAAAAAACGTGTAAAGCACCGTTTATCCGTAAAAGGGTACATCAGGTCGATTTTAATTGATTTTGATAGTTTGACCTTGATGGGCGACTTTCGGTGACCTAAATCGAAATTCCGAGGAAAACCCCACCTTCATTTTGAGCCGCTCTTTCAAATGGTGGCCATTGCGAGGTAGTGCCGTGTACCGTTTGTCCGTAAAAAGGTACATAAGGTCGATTTTGATTGATTTTGATAGTCATCCTTGATGGTTATCATAGTCATCCTTGATGGATAGTCATCCTTGATGGTGATGGTGATAGGAGGTCATCCTTGATGGATGACCTTGGGAGACCTAAATAGAAATTCCGAGGAAAATCCCACCTTCATTTTGAGGCGCTCTTTCCAATGGTGTCATTTTTTTAAACGTGCAAAGCACCGTGTGTCCGCAAAAAGGTACATAAGGTCGATTTTGGTTGATTTTGATAGTTTGACCTTCATGGGTGACCTTGGGTGACCTTAATTGAAATTCCGAGGAAACAAGCCCCCCCCCCCCCCCTTCATTTTGTGCCGCTCTTTCGAATGGTGGCCATTGCGAGGCCGTGCGGTGCAGGCACGTAGCCAGGATTTCGTCCGGGGGGGGGGGGGGGGGCGGCGCCTCGAAAGGGCCCCTTCCCGAGCGTTGAAAGGGCCCCTTCCCAAGCGTTGAAAGGCCCCCCCCCCACCCCCCCCCCCCCCCCCCCCCCCCACAAAAAAACTCATGGAAAGGCACGTTACAAGGCTGGAAAATGCAGTATGGCAGGTATGGCCATACCAACGTTTAGGAGCTGGAGTTAGCAAACTTCCACATCAACTTTGGAACCAGTGACACGAATTTGGAATCAGCTATACCAACTTGGAATATTTGTTAAGCTCAAGACCTGGAACTCTTAAACAAATTGCGCCGCGGAGTGGCGCGAAAATTTTGAGTATTATGCCCTGGGTTGCTTTCTCATCAATGCGTCGCATTGCGTTTGGTGCGGACCTTTAAAATTGCTATATTGTGCGTTTAAAAGTGCGGGGAAAAAGTGCTAAAGTTAACTATTCTGACCAATAATATAGGAAAGTAGCAACATAACACATAAATGCGCCGAGAAACTGACGATTTTTTCCTAACCCGCATATAACTGAATTTGTAGTTAAATTGCGCCGCGAAAATTTTGAATGTTATTCCCTGTACAACTGTATGTATTCTTACTGTTGAAAGGTCCAAGGTCCCTTCAGATCGTCTAGGGCCCCTCTGACCTTTTCTACCCCTTCCGACCTGTTCAGGGACTCATCTGGGATCCGCGAAGCGAAAAGACATGATGTGGAGTGGGTGATATATATATATATATATATATATATATATATATATATATATATATATATATATATATATATATATATATATATATATATATATATATATATATATATATATATATATATATATATATATATATATATATATATATATATATATATATATATATATATATATATATATATATATATATATATATATATATATATATATATATATATATATATATATATATATATATAATACAAAGAGGGCTTACTCTACAGGAAAAAAAAAAAAATCGGATCTTTCGGGTATATTGTAGCACTCTGACGAAGGGTGTTACAATATACCCGAAGGCTCCGCTTTTAATATTTGTATTGTGGAGTAAGTCCTCTTTGTATTTAATCTTCATCTGGGATCTCTAAGTGCTTTGACCCTTCCGGTCTCACCAGACTCCTCTGACCTTCTTTTGTGTGTCAAGGGGCCCATTCGGCATGTTCAGAGGTCATTCCGACCTGGCCAGGGACTGCACTGGCTGCTTTGTCGCCCTGCTGACATGCTCAGGGGCAGGGGCGGCGGATTGCGGGGCGCAGGGTACCCAAAATCCCCCCTCAAATGAAAATCCTGGGGAGGGGAATGGTCACGTTGCCCCAGATTGAGCAGGCTAAAATATGGGGGGAACTACCCTTTGCCCCAAGGATTTTCGACTGGGGGGAATTTTTGGTACCCTGCCACCGCAATCCGCTGCCCCTGCTCAAGGGCCCCTCCGACCTGCCCAGGGGTCCCTCCAGTCTGGCTAGGAACTCATCCGGCATGTTCAAGGGGCCTTCCGACCGGCCCAGGGGCCCTTTCGGTCTAGCCAGGGGCCCCTCTGACTTGCCCAGGAGCCCCTCCGATCGGCCCAGCGACTCTTCTGATCGGCCTGCGCTGGCTGCTTTGTCGCCCTGCCGACATGCTCAATGAGCCCTCCGACCTGCCCTGGAGCCCCTCTGTGCTGGCCAGGGGCCACTTCGGCATGTTCAGGGGCCCTTATTACCCGCACAAGGGTCCTTTCGGTCTGGTCAGGGGCCCCTCCGATCTGCGCAGGGGCCCTTTTAACTTTTCAGGGGCCCTCTGGTCTTTCCAGGGGCCCTTTAACCTTCTAAGGGGCCCTTCCGACCTAGCAAGGGACTGCGCTGGCAGCTTTGTCGCCTTGCG
This sequence comes from Chirona hameri, assembly GCA_036785665.1. Taxonomy (NCBI): domain Eukaryota; kingdom Metazoa; phylum Arthropoda; class Thecostraca; order Balanomorpha; family Balanidae; genus Chirona; species Chirona hameri. Next base: position 79,220 of record JAXIVJ010003360.1, read on the forward strand.
ACATGTTCCGAGGGCCCTCCAACCTGCCCTGGGGCCCCTCCGTGCTGGCTAGGGGCTCATTCGGCATGTTCAGGGGCCCTTCTGACCCACCTAGGGGCCCTTTCGGTCTGGTCAGGGCCCCTCTGACCTGCACAGGGGCCCTCTTAACTTCCCAGGAGCCCTCTGATCTGTACAGGGGCCCTCCAACCTGCTCAGGGCCCTTATGACCTGGCAAAGGACTGCGCTGGCCGCTTTGTCACTCTGTCGACATGCTCAGGGGCCTCTCAACCTGCCCAGGGGCCCCTCTGGCTGGCTAGGGGCCCATTCGACGTGTTCAGGGGGCCCATTCGACGTGCTCAGGGGGCCCTCTGACCCGCTCAGGGGCCCTTTCAGTCTGGCCAGGGGCCCCTCTGACATGCAAAGGGCTCTTTTGAACGTCCAAGGGGCCCTCTGGTCTTTCAGAGAGGGCCCTGGTGGCCCTAAGGGGCCTCTGAAGTCCTCTAAACTCTTTAAAGACCACGCTTTGAGTAGTAAAGAGCCTATGATACCGCGTTTGTCCGTAAAAAGGTGCATAAGGGTACACAACTTTCTTTACTCATTTGACCTTGACATTAAAAATAACATCAAATTCGTAATCCTCGTATGCGACTTGATCTACATGCGTATTTTTGGCAAACATCGCAAACATTAGCGCGCAAATCGCAAACATTGCGCGCCACGCCGTCAGCTGATTTTTCGCGTCTACGAAGAATGCAACCTGTATCGTTCGACCACATATTATTGGTTTATTTTACAAAGTAAATACCAGACAATTGTTTAAAGAATGGCATAATAATCTTCCTACTTAAGAAACAGTAAGAAGATTATGTCATTGTATGCCTACTTGTTGGCTAACTTCACGGCTGTTGGCCGTGAAGTTAGCCAACAGACAGATTTTGATGAATTTTGATAGTTTGACTTTGATGGGTCACCTTTGGTGACCTAAATTGAAATTCCGAGGAAAACACCACCTTCATTTTGAGCCGCTCTTTCGAATGGTGGCCATTGCGAGGCCGTGCGGTGTACTGTTTGTCCGTAAAAAAGTACATAAGGTCGATTTTGATTGAGTTTGATAGTTTGACCTTGATGGGTGACCGTTTGTGACCTAAATCGAAATTCCGAGGAAAACCCCCACCTTCATTTTGAGGCGCTCTTTCGAATGGTGACATTAAAAAAACGTGCAAAGCACCGTCTGTCCGTAAAAAGGTACATAAGGTTGATTTTGGTTGATTTTGAGTTTGACCTTGATAGATGACCTTGGGTGACCTTAATCGAAATTCCGATGAAAACCCCACCTTCATTTTGAGGCGCTCTTTCGAATGGTGCCATTAAAAAAACCGTGCAAAGCACCGTTTGTCCGTAAAGGGGTACATAATGTCGATTTTGATAGTTTGACCTTGATGGGTGACCTTGGGTGACCTAAATCGAAATTCCGAGGAAAACTCCACCTTCATTGTGTGCCGCTCTTTCGAATGGTGGCCATTGCGAGGCCGTGCGGTGTACCGTTTGTCCGTAAAAAGGTACATAAGGGTACACAACCTTCTTTACGCATTTGACCTTGACCTATGATCTTGGCATTACAAATAACATCATATTCGTGATCATCGTATGCGACTTGACCTACATGAGTATTTTATGCGAAAAATTCGGGCGTTGCAAATTTCCGTTGTCTTGGCTGTTGGCTAACTTCACGGACAGCAATTTTTTACGGTTTTTGCGTTGAAACTCAGTAACTAGGTCGTTTTGTAAGGACACATTTCAGATTTGGAGCTTTCTCAGTACCTACTCCCGACAATCTGGCTATCTAAGCTAAAAAATTATGTTAAAAGGAATAGTACACATTTAACATTAGTTTTTAAAGGAAATAGTTCACCTTCAACATGGGGTTTTGAACTGAAATAGCAGTTGTGTAGCCCGTGTTGAGAAATCCCTATCTGCAACTTTGTTTGGCTGAAAAGACTTTCAAGCCGAAGATATTTGACTTTTTGGCGAAGGAATGCGGCGCATATATGATATACCGTACCGTCCGAGTGCCAGCACTGCATGGAGCATGCGCAGACCAATAACGCACACCATAACATTAATAATTTGCGACCTTCTGTCCTGAATTGGTGCGATGTAGGACCATTTTTGAAAAGAAAAAAAGAAACTGTATTAAAAAATATAATAAAATCGTGTTCTGAAAATTTCCCGAAGGTGAACTATTTCCTTTAAAGGAAATAGTTCACCTTCAACATGGGATTTTGAACTGAAATAGCAGTTTTGTAGCCCGTGTTGAGAAATCCTTATCTGCAACTTTTCTTGGCTGACAAGACTCTCCAGCCGAAGATATTTGACTTTTTGTTGAAGGAATGCGGCGCATATATGATATACCGTACCGTCTGAGTGCCAGCACTGGTCTGAGCATGCGCAGACCAATAACGCACACCATAACATTAATAATTTACGACCTTCTGTCCTGAATTGGCGCGATGTAGGACCATTTTTGAAAAGAAAAAAAGAAACTGTATTAAAAAATATAATAAAATCGTGTTCTGAAAAAAATTCCGAAGGTGAACTATTTCCTTTAAAGGGACACTCCCAACTTAACATTAGTTTTGAGTTGAGATAGACATGTTGTTGGATTAGCATTTAAATTCATTAGGGTAGCAGTTAAAACAACCACATAGGTCTAATAAAAAAGAAATTCGAGCTTGGTCTTGACAATTGTAACGAATAAACCCCACGTGTATTTGAATAGGGGTCTAACGCCGCTGACGTCACCTCTCTTTACCAAATGCTGATGATAGTCGACTTGTTTTAAGGTTAGATTTGGATATATTTGCGTGTTTCAAATGGTTTGGTAATTGGTTTGTTTTGTATTAAAAACGCCAGAATTGTCTCGAAATCATTGTGCCATAATTTGGCAGTGTAAAGGATTTCTGTATAGCTCTCTAGAGCTCAATATGACGTCATCAACCCAAATATTAAAACTGAACTTTTTATGAAATTGAGCACTGTTTGCGAGAAACAAATGTCATAATCGTGTTCAGCAGCAATTACTTCATATTTTGCACCACAAGCGGCGTATATTTGGCAACTTTTGGGAAGGTGGAGTGTCCCTTTAACACGCGCCCTGGAGGGCCTCTGATAATTACACGCCCTGGAGGGGGCGGGGGGGCGGATTTCGCCCCCCCCCCCCCCCCTATGATCTAAAAAACTACGCAACGTAACGACAAGCGGAAAACGGCGTTTAGCTCGAGACAAGCTCTATCGAAAGCATTTCGTTTTTTTTAGGTCAGGTCAATATTGAGGTCACCAGAGGTCATCAAGGGTCAGATTTTCCAGTTTTAGGACTTCGCTTCGAACACCCCTAAATATATCGGGGACTATGATAGCTGGGAACAAACGGAAAACAATAGAAAGCTCTTGAAAAATGCAATCGCCATAGGTGTCCTCAGATTTGAGCTCAGGTCAATAGTTTAGGTTCCAAAGATCATCAAATGTCAAAAAGGTTATTTTTTGGCAAAACTGTTTTTTGCAAATAACTTTTTATCCAATTAAAATAAAGAAATACATTTGACGCCATCGTCTTTGTCTCGTCAAGACACTTCGCATCATATTCATGTTGACTAGGTTGGGTCAACTGCGAAATTTGACAGGTCAAGTCAAGTGGTGACCCAAGTAGGTCATGTTGCATATTGGGTGACGTGTCTCGACGAGGCAAACACATTAGCACCGTTTTCACTTCTCTATCTTCGTTATGTCGATAGTTATTGATAAAACCGTGTTGGCGGTCACGAAATTGACCCGACCTTAGGTCACCGATATTATAAATCCGAGATCAACAAATTGTAGATATCCATGAACTTATGCAATCCTGCAAGTTTGAAACCGAACGGCCTGAAACTGCGGCTGCGGTACTACTGCAAACGTTTTGGAGGTGGGGTCATCACGTGACCTAGTCTGGTGACCTGACCTGAGATGACCTGAAGTCCAAAAAAATAACATAATGTGGTAGTTAGTTTCCGAACCGGTATGAAAAAACGGCGGCGCGGCGCCGCCGTTTTTGTGCTATCCTCGAAAAACAGGAGGGGGCGGATTTCGCCCCCCTCCCCTCCAGGGCGCGTGTTAAAAGGAATGTTGCACCTTCGTATTAGTTTTAAACTGATATAGCCATTCTCTTGGGCCGTTATTGAAATGTCCAAATTACTCAGGTCATTTTCCCACAAACTTAACCGTTCTTAAGCAATTAAATTTACCATTTGCAAAATGACATCCAGGCTGGTGCAGCCGCAGATTGGCTGACGGCCACTTAACCCGCGAGTTACTGGGGTATATTTCATAACGCGACTTATTGGGGGGGGCTATTTTTTGCCCCCTCCCCCCCCCCCCCCCTCTGATCTCCGGAACTACTGGACCGAATGTAAAAATTCAAACGGCATTCGATAGCCCTGGAAAATTTATCGAGGGAAACATAATATTGTTGACCTCGAGGTCACCAATGACGTCACAGGTCAGGTCAAATACAAAATGTTTGACCGTGTCCAAAGGTCTCGATGGATGGAATTGTCGCGCAAAATTGCGATATTAAACGCATAAGCTGTCGATAAATCGGTATGATTCGTGTGTCTGACACTTCTAAGTACCTTTCTAAGCTGTTTATGACCTTGGGTCAGGTCAAGGTCATCCGAGGTCACGAGGTCAAACTGCAGATTAGGGTCATTAGGCGTTGTAACACACGTTTATGGGTTTGTTTTTCGTCTAGAACGCGAAAAATGACCTTAGAACATTGTTTGTTCCATATAAATAGAAGTAAAAGCAAAAATGGAAATGCGTTTTTTGCATAGTAATGCTGTGAGAAGTGGTCGATTTTTGTCATTTAAAGGTCATAACTCGGGTCATTTTTAAAGATATCGACTTTAAATTTGGTACACATATTCACCGCATACGTTTCGATCACATATATTCCGGTTTTTGGATAATTCTGATTTTTTCTTTAAAATTTTGTAAAAACAAAAACAAAATTATTTGGATTTCTCAAAATTTTGAATTTCAAAAAAACTCAAAAATCCGAGATAGCAGTTTGATAGCCCGGTCTATTGTCAGTAATTTGATGTAAGACAATTTAGTTTATCTTAAACATCGTACCTTTGACAGCGTTTTCCGCAAACCATTATTCTGCAACCAAAACCGAAGAACATGACGTCACTCTGACGTCATTCCCGGTTGACCTATCATAGCCTCATATTTTTCCTTTTGCCAACATGTGTAGAATTGATGTGAGAGAAGGTACTGCAAGTTTGGTGACGATACCGGTGTTCGTTTAGGAGTTATTGCAAAATAACGGGAGGGGGAGCAAAAAATAGCCCCCCAGTAACTCGCGGGTTAAAGGAAATAGTTCACCTTCAACATGGGATTTTGAACTGAAATAGCAGTTTGGTAGCCCGTGTTGAGAAATCCTTATCTGCAACTTTTCTTGTCTGAAAAGACTCCAGCCGAAGATATTTGACTTTTTGGCGAAGAAATACGGCGCATATATGAAATACCGTACCGTCTGAGAGTGCCAGCACTGCATGGAGCATGCGCAGACCAATAACGCACACCATAACATTAATAATTTACGACCTTCTGTCCTGAATTGGCGCGATGTAGGACCATTTTTGAAAAGAAAAAAAGAAACTGTATTAAAAAATATAATAAAATCGTGTTCTGAAAAATTTCCCGAAGGTGAACCATTTCCTTTAAGCCAATCCCACTTTGTCAGCCAATCAGCGGCGGTCTGTAGCTCAATGAAATCAGCCCAAATTTACAAACTGAATGTGTATAAAGTTAAGTGATTTTCGAGTGAAAAATATCACCATTGTTTTCAGCAGCTTACTTCATATTTTGTACTACAACCAGCGTATATTTGACAACTTTAAGAAAGGGGAAACATTCCCTTTAAAGGAAATAGTTCACCTTCAACATGGGTTTTGAACTGAAATAGCAGTTTTGTAGCCCGTGTTGAGAAATCATTATCTGGAACTTTTCTTGGCTGAAAAGACTCTCCAGCCGAAGATATTTGACTTTTTGGCGAAGGAATACGGCGCATATATGCTGTACCGTACCGTCTGAAAGTGCCAGCACTGCCATGGAGCATGCGCAGACCAATAACGCACACCATAAAATCAATCATTTACAACCTTCTGTCCTGAATTGGCGCAATGTAGGACCATTTTTAAAAAGAAAAAAAGAAACTATTAAAAAATATAATAAAATCGTGTTGTGAAGAGAAAAAATTCCGAAGGTGAACTATTTCCTTTAAAGGAAATAGTTCACCTTTGGAATTTTTTTCAGAACACGATTTTATTATATTTTTTAATACAGTTTCTTTTTTTCTTATTAAAAATGGTCCTACATCGCGCCAATTCAGGACAGAAGGTTGTAAATTATTGATTTTATGGTGTGCGTTATTGGTCTGCGCATGCTCCATGGCAGTGCTGGCACTTTCAGACGGTACGGTACATCATATATGCGCCGTATTCCTTCGCCAAAAGGTCAAATATCTTCGGCTGGAGTCTTTTCAGCCAAGAAAAGTTCCAGATAAAGATTTCTCAACGCGGGCTACACAACTGCTATTTCAGTTCAAAACCAATGTTGAAGGTGAACTATTTCCTTTAAAGGAAATAGTTCACCTTCAACATGGGTTTTGAACTGAAATAGCAGTTTTGTAGCCCGTGTTGAGAAATCCTTATCAGGAACTTTTCTTGACTGAAAAGACTCCAGCCGAAGATATTTGACTTTTTGGCGAAGGAATCGGCGCATATATGATGTACCGTACCGTCTGAAAGTGCCAGCACTGCCATGGAGCATGCGCAGACCAATAACGCACACCATAAAATCAATAATTTACAACCTTCTGTCCTGAATTGGCGCGATGTAGGACCATTATAAAAAAAAGAAAAAAAGAAACTGTATTAAAAAATATAATAAAATAGTGTTCTGAAAAAAAATTCCGAAGGTGAACTATTTCCTTTAAAGGTGCACTATTTATTCCCTTTAAATTAGGAAATGTGCCATATTTTGGCCGACTTCAGCGGACAATTTGGGAGGCTCATTGGATACGCCAGTGGCCAGAAAACATTTGGGGGCGGGCGAGGGCCACTCCAAAAGTATATAAATCGACACCTATGCCTGTACCTAAATATCAAGTAATATAAGGGCGGAAAGTATTGGAGGGGGGGGGGGGGGCGAGGGCAACCCCAAAAGTATATAAATCGACACCTATGATTGTACTTGTACTTGTATTGTTCGTAAGAGCATCCAGTATCATACCGGTTTGTCATACCTAGCGTCATGGGTAACGGGCACTGGCATGCACGTACAAGAACAAACACACACACACACACACGCACAGGCACTCAACAACAGCACAGCTCATTCGCATTCCGCACCCGTCAGGTGTTTGTGAAGACGCTTTTGAAAAGCCCCTATGCGGCTCTCGGTGACTAGGGCTGGGAAATAGCCCAGGACACTTATGCATTCTGGGCACTTATGATTTCTGGGCACTTATGAATGGTCCCCTACGGACAGTGGCGAATCCAGAGGGGGCGGCATGGGGCCATGCCCCTCCCCCCACACTGAGCCTCGAAGTAGCCCAATAGCCAATCGAAGTGACTCGAAACGAATTCCACTCCGTTTTCAAACAACTCGCAAGTAAATCTGCCCACTCTGACCTCCAGAGGGTCCATTCTGGTTTGTAGAGGCCCATTTGGCATGTGAAAAGCATACCTATTTTGAACTAAAAGGATACGTTCTGGCCTACATTTGTCTTCAAGGTCGAAAGGGCCCACCAAGGCTTGAGTGGGCCCACTAAGGTCTGGGGGCCCACTTTGCTACGTGGCCCCCTGCATACCGAATCCTGGATCCGCCACTGCCTACGGATGCAGCGGTAGTCACACCGATATCGGAAAAATACCGCTTTAGAGTGTCGGGGTCCGTGTCGGGCTGCTGCTGGCTGCCCCCGACTTGCCCTGGATGATCGGGCGGATACAATGGTACATTGAACCACACCCGGCTTCAGCGCTCTGCCTGTCGCTCAATGCCGACACGTGTGTCCCGCTGCCTGCCGGACCTAACCGGACGGTTGAGATCGGCGTAGATGTTACGGTCGGGCCCGCGCGGAGCACCGGGCGGCGCACCGCGCGGCGCTCAGCCATCAGCCGCTTGTTATCGTCGTTGGGTGGGGGGCGGGCGCGGGTCACGCATTTTTACACGGCGGGCCGGGGCATGGGTATCGAGAGCGCCAGTTACATTGTGAATGAAGTAGTCACTTTGAGATTCCACATTGTCCGTAGCGAATACAGGTGACCAGTCGCAGTGGCAATCTGATCACAGAACGCATCTAGATTAATGGCTTTCCAGTTACGACTCTCCCAAGTGACAGGCGCAAGACGACATTTGCTCACGCGAAACAACGCCCGGGAAAAATCGTGCGGATTGAAGTGGCAGTGTCGAACACCATGGGCCGCAAGAGACGCACGATAATGCGTAGTGATAATATCAATAATTGAGACAGAGCTGCGAAAGGCGGGATAATCAATACCAGTTAGTGCACAACTCTGCCCTGCGCAACAACCACCATCTGTGCTGGGGCAAGGCACCTGTACCACACTGTTGAGGAGTTTATATAGCACGTGGGAGCGTCGCTTCATCAGCTTCACATCGCGTCCCCCTGCGTCCACCGCCGAGCCGTTCTCGATGGGCCGAATGAAGCGGTTGCTGAACTCAGACTCGCTTCCGAGCAGGCGCGGCTTCACAAACTCCACCATGGTGTGGTACTCCCGCAGGTTGTTCTGCAGCGGAATGCCCGTCAGCGGCGGCACTTCGTCTGGTGCAGACTCTTGAACGTGACCGTGTCCAGGTGACCTTCGTTGCACACTACGATGTCCGGTCCGGGGTCGACGAGCGCCTTCTGGAAGCGATCCTTCTGCTTCTTGACGTAGCCTTCTTTTCATTATTTTCACTCTTGTCTTCATCTTCTTCAAGGTCCTCAGATTCATTCCTAACGTTATCCTTCTTTTTGGCCTTCTTGTCCGTTCTGTTTTCCTCATATCTGGCATCGAGTGAGCGCCTTCTGGAAGCGATCCTTCTGCTTCTTGACGTAGCCTTCTTTTCATTATTTTCACTCTTGTCTTCATCTTCTTCAAGGTCCTCAGATTAATTCCTAACGTTATCCTTCTTGTTGGCCTTCTTGTCCGTTCTTTTCTCCTCATCATCACTACTTATTCCCTCTAATTTAGAATCGAATATCTTCTTTTTCTGCTTCTTTGTGTCCTTCTTGCCTTTCTGATCATCTCCACTGCCATTTCGCTCTTCCTCAGACTCTCCAGTCTCTTTCTTCAGTTTCCCTTTCTTCTTGTCCTTGTCTCGCTTTTTACCTTTATCACTCGATGCCAGATCAAAGTCGTCTTCCTTGGCCGACTCTGAATCTGCCTCTGACCCGCTATCAGATGCCAGTAGTTGTTTCTCCTCTTCGCTGTTGTCGCCGCTCGAAGACGCACTGTCGTCGCTCATCCGTTTGATGCGCTTCCGCCGGGCCCGCGATAGCGTCTCCTTCGGCGGTTTGAAGTCGTCGGCGCTGTCGGACGCTGAGGAGATAGAGGATCGCCCGCGCTTCTTGGAGGGCCCGCGCTTCTTGGAGGGCCCGCGCTTCTTGGAGGGCCTGCGCTTCTTGGAGGGCCCGCGCTTCTTGGAGGGCCCGCGCTTCTTGGAGGGCCCGCGCTTCTTGGAGGACCCGGCGTCCTCCTCCCACTCACCCGAGTCCGACTGAGCCGACTCCGACTGAGCCGGGTCCGACTCAAGCACGCAGAAGTCAGAGTCGGAGTCGTCCACCTCGCGCATCCGCTTTTTGCGCGGGCTCCGCTTCTTTTCCACGAACTCTTCTTCGTCTGATGACGGCAGGCCATCGGAAACGTTTCCGTCCTCGTCTGCGTCCGATTTGTCTGAGTCAACCTTTGCCTTCGCGGCTGCCAGAGTCTCTTTTTCCCGCCTCGACAGGACCTTTTCTGGCATTTTCTCCTCTTCGCTCGAGTCCGTCGCAATATTTTCTCTGTTCAGTAGTTTTCGCGCCTTGGCGGAGATTTGTTTACTCTTTTCCTTTTTGCTTTAGATTCGTCCGATTCGGAGCCAGATGCATTTGACTCGGAATTGGCATTACCATCTACCTTATCTTCATTTTCGTCATCCTTTTCACTTCCGTCTTCTTCTCCCTCTTTATTCCTTTTCTTCTTCTTACTCGTCTCACCTTTCTTTTCATTCTTGTCTTCTTCATCTTCTTCATCTTCAGATTCATTATTAACGTTATCCTTCTTTTTGGCCTTCTTGTCCTTTCTGTTTTCCTCGTCATCACTACTTATTCCCTCTTCTTTAGAACCTAATGTCTTCTTTTTCTGCTTCGTTTTGTCCTTCTTGCCTTTCTGATCATCTTCACTGCCATTTCGCTCTTCTTCAGACTCTCCAGTCTCTTTCTTCAGTTTCCCTTTCTTTTTGTCCTTGTCTCGCTTTTTATCCTTATCACTCGGTGGATCAGAGTCGTCTTCCTTGGCCGACTCTGAATCTGCCTCTGACCCGCTATCAGATGCCAGTAGTTGTTTCTCCTCTTCGCTGTCGTCGCCGCTCGAAGGCGCACCGTCGTCGCTCATCCGTTTGATGCGCTTCCGCCGGGCCCGCGATCGCGTCTTCTTCGGCGGTTTGAAGTCGTCGGCGCTGTCGGACGCTGAGGAGATAGAGGATCGTGAAGAGGATCGCCGGCGCTTCTTGGAGGGACCGGCGTTCTTCTTCTTACTCGTCTTACCTTTCTTTTCATTATTCTCATTCTTGTCTTCTTTATATTCTTCAAGGTCCTCAGATTCATTCTTAACTTTATCCTTCTTTTTGGCCTTCTTGCCCTTTCGGTTTTCCTCATCATCCCTACTAATTCCCTCTTCTTTAGAAATTAATGTCTTCTTTTTCTGCTTCTTTTTGTCCTTGCCTTTCTCGTCATCTCCACTGCCATTTCGTTCTTCTTCAGACTCCCCAGTTTCTTTCTTCAGTTTCCCTTTCTTCTTGTCCTTGTCTCGCTTTTTACCTTTATCATTCGATGCCAGATCAGAGTCATCTTCCTTGGCCGATTCTGAATCTGCCTCTGACCCGCTATCAGATGCCAGAAGTTGTTCTCTATCCAACTCGTTCTCCTCCATCGGCACGAGGCCAGAGGTCGACGGCTTACTGGGGTCATCACTCTCCTCACCCGAAGGCCGACCGCCACTCTCACCGTCGCTCATATCCTTGAGAGTCTTCTTTTTCTTCTTATCGGGTTTCGTGGCACCTTTCCCTACAGCCTTCCTTGTCTTCTTTCGTGCCTCCTTCTCAGAATCGTCCTCATCCGAGTCCTCTGACGAGTCGGCTACCTTCATGGCGGACGTCCGCAGGAGAGCGGTCACGTTAGCCAGCCGGCGAACCTGAATAGCCTCCTCCGAAAGGCGCTTCTTGGCGCGCTTCGTGATCTTTACGAACCCGTTCTCGGTCGCCTCGCGCTTTATCTCAGGTGGCAGCCGGGTCAGCGCCACGCTGCAGTCGGCGGTAGGCTCTGGCGGACCCCGAGGACGCCGTCGCCGCCGACCGCGTCGTTCAGAGCGCCGTGCCGCGCCAGAGTCGGAGCCGCTGTCCGCTGACGATTTTGAAACACTTCTCTTCGGCCTGCCACGCCGCCGGCGACCGCGCGTCGCAGCCTCGTCCGAGGCACAGTCGCTGTCCGAGCCACCCCGTCGCCGTCGCGCGCGACTTTTCCGAGTTTTACGATCCGATTCTGAAACGCTGTCGGCTGGTTTCTTCGCATCCTGCCGCCGCCGCCCGCGTTTCTTTCGAGCGTCTCGGTTCGAGGAGTCGGACCCGCTGCCGCCTGCCTCGTTCCAGCTACTAACCACGGTTGATTCCGAGTCGCCGGGATCGCCCCCCAGCCGGAGCGTCTCCACCGGGTCCCGGATCATCGGCGTCCTCGTCCACGCTGCTGGCCAGCACCAGCCGACACTCGTGCTGGCCCTCGGGGCTGGCGTCGGGCGAGGCAGACTCGTCAGAAGAGCTGGACGAGTCATCCCCGGCCGGAGGATCACCTCCAGGAGGTGGCGTATCCCTAACCGACGACGATCCGTCCAGCTTCGCATCCGGGTCTTCCTCTGGGTCCACACCGACCGCAGGCTCAGTCTTCTCCACCGCTTCTGGTGCAGTTTCCGAAGCAGCGTCCGGTTCATCTTCCGCCGCCACTTCCGGTTCGGCCGTCGAGTTCTTCTCGGGCGTCTCGGGCACAACCCGGGTCGCTCCCCGCACGGGCCGCTCCCCGCAGAGCGGCCCGTCTTTATCGTCAGCCAGGCGGAGTCCAGCAACCGGATGGCGTCCTTCAGGTGCAGCCGGCCGGAGACGGCGGCGGCCCGCAGCAGCAGCGCGGCGGCGCGACGCTCCGCCAGGCCAGGCAGCGCGCGCCGGCAGTCCGTCAGGTCGCGGCACACCTCCTCCAGCTGGGCGGTGGCGACAACAATGGGGTCCGCCCTGGTCCGGTGCTGGGGTCGCCGCCTCGTCTTTGGCCATGGCCTCGTCCATCGCGCCCCCGGAGGTGCCGTGGACGACAGCGGTGACTGGCTGGAACACCCAGATGCATTGGCATGAGGCTATACAGCTTACTCTCAGCAGAGTGGCAAGCAGGGGTGGACAAGATGTTTGTTGGTATATAATTGTGTACTCCAGGTCCAGAATTATGACTATACAAAATGTCTAGTAGGTGTTTCTTTCATGAAAATAGATGATAAGATTGGTCAGATTATCCAGCAACTTTGTATTTCTTACAGGGTATACAAAATAAAACATTTCTAATCACAATTCAGTAGTACAAATTCATAATACCAACAAACATAAACTTGTACACCCCTGGGTCATTGGCAAGGGCATAAGAAGATAACTTCAAAGTTGGGGAGCATACACCATACCAGCACCATCAAATTGGATGGTAAACCTTAGCAAAATACAACAAATAATACAACAACAAACAAAAATAGGATAAATAAAACAAAAAATCATACAACAAAAATAGGTACAGTAAAGCATTAAAGGAAATAGTTAACCTTGGATATTTTTTACCACACACGATTTGATTATATTTTGTAATACAATTTCTTTTTATATTGCCAAAAATGGCCTTATATCGTGCCGATTCAGGACATAAGGTCGCAAATTTGTATTGTTTATCAAAACTATATGCATACTCTCTGA
>JAXIVJ010003361.1:0-2500 GCA_036785665.1 Chirona hameri
AATAGCTTAAAATGTAAGCCAGATGTTTCGAGTGAAACCACTTTTACCAAAACTATTGTTTGCCAATAATTCGGGGAACATAAGTATTGTTACGCTGCTCATCTGACTTTGGTTGAGCCAGCATTTCGCATCAGCTTCCCTCGTGTTTGACTTCCCTTGTTCACTGTCCTCGGATTACCCGCGACGGGCATGACTTTTTGTCCTACTTGCCGTCTTTGTTGCGCTCCCCGGCTTGTGAACGTTTCATCATCCCCGATTGATCGATAAGTGTGGGGTAGGGCCCGTCGGCATATTTATATGGAATTTGAAGGGTGCAACACCGGCCCCTATTAGCCCTAACAACATTAACATTAGCCCTATTGGGGATAATGTTAAGTTTCGGGCCTGCCGCCCCCCCCCCCAACCACTGGCTGTCCCCCCACTACAAAATTTGTGGCGACGCCACTGCGTTGAAGTATATACTGATTTTCTGGTCCATTATAGAGGCGCTTTTCATGTATGTTACACGACAGATTTATTTCCTTCAGCTGGCTTCATTACTTCATGAATTGAGTGCGATCCTCCTGCTCTGAGAGATTTATGGGATGATCAGGTCTGTTCGGCGTTCGCTGCGGCTGACCGCCGACCGATGTTATCGTATCGACCCGGCTCAGCTCCAACACAAGATCAGGTCAGGTCAGGTTATGGGATGATCAGGTCTGTTCGGCGTTCGTTGCGGCTGACCGCCGACCGATGTTATCGTATCGACCCGGGTCAGCTCCGACCGGTCACGTATTGGCAATTCACGAACAGAACCAGCTTAAACGTCGTGAAGGCTCAGCAGCACGGTATACTCGTCAACCATATGTGCTATGTGACCACCTGCGGTTCCAGAACCCCCCCCGTTCTATTTGGGGGGCGGATTCCAAAAAGTCTCTCAAAATTCTGAAAACTCATCGGATTTCGCTTGCTTATGCATTTGTAGCCCGTTAATGTGAGCCGGCCCGGGCGGCGGGCGAGAGCGCGGGGACGGGCGCGGTGCGTCCGCCCGGGTCGGTGTGCGTGCGGTGTGCGTGTGGCCGGCGACGGGTGTCACGTGACCGGAGCTGACCTGCGCCTGGCCCGCCGCCGGCCCGGGATTCCGCTGGGGACTCTGACGCCGAGTGGTTCGTGTCTGAGGTGTGCTGCAAATAAAGGCCCAGCGACACGCAGTTCTTTCCGGAGGAGACGGCATGGTTGAGTCGAGGGTCTACACATTCATAGCTGATTTAAAACACATTTCCCTTGGTAAAAGTTGCTTAGATGTTCTTCTATATCAGGAAATGTGTCAATTTTGCGCCGATTTAAAGTTTTTTTTTTTGGGGGGGGGGGGGCAATTGCCGATTTTGCCCAACCGTATAGATCCGCCACTGTGTGACGACGATCGACCTCTGTTCCTAAAGCGGAAGAATGTAGCAACCAGTCGCGAAATGAATGGAACGATGTGGCTCGAATTAAATACAGCGCTGTAGATCGGAGAAAACTGACTGATGTATGATGGAAGCGGGGTTGCCTTGTCTGACTAACTGCTCCATCTGCCATCCTACCGCCGTGCTGCTGGAGAGAACGATTGGTTTATAGAACAGTTGATGAGTTATTTGTATGCCCAGTGTTGTCCTCGTTAGCCTTCACTGATGAATTTGATGAAAGCACTCTATTAGTGTATATTTACTTGTACCAGATTTAACTGGTGTTGAAACATGACGCCGTATGTTCAATCTAACTGGCTGAGATCATCAGCCTGTAAAACGAGACAACGACGAGCGAATTTACGACTGCCATCTGTTTTTGGACGAGAGTCCGTGTCGTGGTCGCTTCATTTTCGTTTGTTTTGTTTCACTTCATCACGAGGGCGAACGTTCAAAACGGCGAGCGACCAGGACGGATGGGTGGGGGTGACTTAATCTGTGGACATTGTCGGTAGTTCTGGTTGTATGTATCAGTGCACTGGTGGTTGTGAGCTCGAGCCACTTTGAGGCGGTTTAAACCGGGTCGCTTCCCAATGACCCCCTCCCCTCGCTGCACGGGGGGTGACTCCGATCAAGTGTCAATCGCTGATCTGAATCATGATACAATGAAGGCCATGGCAACCAACCGGTGGCATACTTAGAGCCCTGATCGGTCCAGATCAGTTGAGTCTAGATTATGCCAACCATATCTTACTGAGTGTTTGTCAGTAACCACATGTTAGTGACGTAACAAGCGAGTGTCATCTCGGGAGATATCGGTCCATTTGACTCGATTCCCGTCTCGATCAGTTACATATGTCTGGTGACAGTGGTACTGAACATGTCTGGTGACTATGGTACTGAACATGTCTGGTGACGATGGTACTGAACATGTCTGGTGACGATGGTACTGAACATGTCTGGTGACGATGGTACTGAACATGTCTGGTGACGATGGTACTGAACATGTCTGGTGACGATGGTACTGCACATGTCTGGTGACGATGGTACTGAACATGTCTGGTGACGATGGT
>JAXIVJ010003361.1:10000-55000 GCA_036785665.1 Chirona hameri
TGGCACCCACTGTACCAAGTTCGCAATAACTTCTCTTTAATCCCCACCACACTGAAAAAACAATAAGAACTTTGCCTGGTTTTCGAGAGCATCATGGACTCTCGCGCGACCACCACATGTCAGTATTTTCTCGTCTGAGAACCCTTCTTAAAAGTTATCGAACGAAGATTTCACAACCATATCAATAGAGAACTTCTTGAGGTTTGGGGGGGGGGATTACCAGAGCACCCCGTATAATCTCTTATGATATTCTTTCGGTGAAATTTTGAGACACTGTTGTGGTATCCAGCGTCTGGAAATGAGAACCCATGAAAGCTTACATGAAAGCTTAATATACTCATCCGATTACGCCTTGTTTGCCTTCGGCAATGTTATGTTCGCAACTATTTGCTAGCACGCAAGCGAATATTCCCACATTGTGCAAATATGTATGTGCTATTATGCGCACACAATTGTAATATTGTAATATTATTATCACATAACATTTCTTCCCATGAACCCCGAGGTTTGGGGGATTACCAGAGCACCCCGTATAATCTCTTCTGATATTCTTTCGGTGAAAGTTTGAGACACTTGTGGTATCCAGCGTCTGGAAATGAGAACCGAGGAAAGATTCACCATTGCTTAATATACTCATCCGATTACGCCTTGTTTGCCTCCGGCGATATTATGTGCGCAACTATTTGCTAGCACGCTAGCGAATATTCCCACATTATGCATTGTGCAAATAATTATTTGCCAATTGCGCACACAATTGTAATATTGTAATATTATTATCACACAACATTTCTTTCCATGAACCCCGAGCAGCACACGGCATGGGAGATTCCGAAAGTAGTATGCGCGACCACCACGACTGATGATTAATTAACTAATCATTGCTTCGGCGTCACTATTAACCAATCATTGCTTCGGTGTCATTAGCGAACGTTTTGCCGAGATATAAATGCCCGTGAACTTTGTCCATATATAACCTTCTGACTTTATAAATGCTACTTAGTTTTGGCACCTTAGCATGGACTATATCTAAGCAATTCATTTTTCTGATCTCATGACAACATCTCCCTTTGCATTGCTTTTTGCGACATTTCCCAACTTCAAACTGTCCTACTACATGTTAAGATAATGTCTGTTTTTGGTTAAAAAAAATACGACACAAATAATTGGGTCGTGATAGCGCCATCTGTTGAGCGGCACCTCAACTACAAGTACGGAAGTACGCATTCTGCTCACAAGTGTCAGGCTTCGAATAGTGGGCTACATCCAGGAACTTTTGAGAACTGTGTGGTTGCTCTTTCCGTCATTAAATTGGTCTCCGAAACCCCAATGTTATGGTTGTCATCTGCTGAAGGTTCCCCAATGCATGCCCGGACACAAATATGTTATCGATTAGGTTCTCTAAAACCACGGCGCGGACTCTCATCTCTGCTGAAGGTTTTACAATGCGTATCTGTAGACAAACACGTTCTCGCTTGGGCTATCTAAAACCCCGCAATGGATTCTTATCGAAACCCTTCTAGAAAAAGGTATCAAGACGTGTTTGCAGTGCACGGGCTGTCCCACGCCGCGTCACTGGCCTCTGGACTCCGACCGGCGGCCGAGCCCCCGGCCGGCGCACCGTTGCATGGGAGTCAGTGGGCAGTCTAACTCTAGAGTGGTCGCCGTCCACTTGAGATTCGTCCTCTATCTGGTGCAACGGCAGCCAGTATCGGCGGTGACCAGGCGGCCAGCCGATAGTAGTCCCGCTGGCCGTGGCTCAGTTGGACAGTGCGCGCGCCAGTGGTTGCGATGCAGTCCTCCTCAGCGCCTGTGGCCGTGCCTGGCGGCAGCCGGCGGACGCGCACCGCCTCAGAGAGCTCGGACCAGGGCGGCCAGGATCCGCCCCGCGCCGGCCGACTGCGTACCATCTCCGAACATGCGGTGGACGACCAGCCGGTGGAGCTGGAGCCGTTCCTGGCCGAGCATCGTCACCTGCAGAACGTCACGGTCACCCTGCCGTCCGTATGTAGCCGGGACTGTCACTCAGTTTTGGGCAGCTAGGGTCACTGTCTGTGGATGTCCGCTTTGCTCTTTCGCGCGGTAAACTTCCAATTTATTTGCCAATGCGCATTTTCCCCAATTAACATTGAAATGAGCCCGTTTGTTAAAATACTGGTCGGTTATTTGGTTTTCGGGCCCGACCACCTCTCTGATTGGGCTGATCGGGCCTTTCAACTTCAGTACTTAGGCTTCCGATTGATCCCTTGAGCTTTGCCGGTTAGGTGAAAGCTAACCAGGTAACAAATGGACACCCTGGGCACGCTACAACACATTTACAGCAAACGGTGATAATGAAAATATCAGCAAACATTCGCAGAGCGGGCATTGCTATAAGCCGGTAAAATTGCATGTGGAAAGTTAACGGACAATACATACTGTATGCATGCCATGCATATCTACACATGCATAAGAAATACGTGCACCCATGTTATCAGGCCTGTTTACATAGCACAAAAAGCCTCTCAATACAAAGGAGAAAAAATCCTAGGAATTGAGACCTTTTAGCTTTTTCTAGTGAAATTTCCCTAGATTTGATTATCTACTTTCTTACGCATGTAGTTGAATGCTGCGCATTGCTCTCGAAGAAATACTACGAAAAACCTCCTTTTTCTATGGTGCCGCTATATTAACCCGCGCACTGCAGGGGCTTTGTTGTTAACCCGCGCACTGCAGGGGCTTTGTTGTTAACCCGCGCACTGCAGGGGCTTTGCGCCGAACACCAACTGCAGGGGGGGTTTGATTTCCCCCCCCTGATATATACAAAACTACGCTACGTAGCGATAAGTGGAAAACGGCATTTGATAGCTTGATACATGTTCTATCGAACGTATTTAGTATTGTTTTAGGTCAGGTCAAAATTGAGGTCACCAGAGGTCATCAAAGGTCAAATTTTCCAGTTTTGTCCTGTTTTAGGACATCGCTCCAGAAATTCCCATATATCTCAGAAACTATGCTAGTTAGAAACAAACGGAAAAAAAGCAAACGCCAGCCAGTACAATTTTCAATGGCTAAGTTGTCCTCAAATTTGATCTAAGGTCAATATTTGAGGCTCCAGAGGTCAAAAAAGAACAAAATGACGTTTTTTGCTAAATCATTTTTCGCTATTATTTATGTAATACAGATAACGGAAAACTGTTTACGTAATTGTGTTTATCTTGTCAAGGCGCTTTGAATGATGTACATGGTGACCTTGTTAAGTTAACTTAAAAAATTGACCTCAGGTCAAGGTCAAGTTGTTTATCTTGTCAATATCTTGACAACATGCCCCACTTGGCAACACCCAAGTGGGGCATGTTGCATATGGGAAGACGTGTCTTGACGAAACAAAAAGCATTGATTTCTGTTTTACTTCTCTATCTTCATTATGTCGGGAGTTATTGACAATAAAGTGATGGTGACCTCGCATGACCTAAATGACCCAATAGGGGTCACTGAACAAAACTTACACTTAGATCATCAAGAATATCCTATAATAACATGATCCAGAAGTAATTGGACTAATATCATGCATATCCTTAGCATTTGTATATTTCCCCATTGACTTATTATGCGGAGGTTACGAAATTGACCTGACCTTAGGTCACCGATATCAAAATTCCGAGATAAATTAATTGTAAGTACGTATGACCTCATGACATCCTGTAAGTTTCAAACTGATCGGTGAAAAACTCTGGCTTTGGCACAACTGCAAACATTTTTGTAGGTGGGGTCACTTGACCTGGTCTGGTGACCTGACCTGAGTTATTTTTTTCTTCAAAGCGTGCGCAATTGATGTCCTGACAGGTGTGCGAAAACCCGGCGGTGCTGCGCGCCGCCGTTTTTCTCTATCTTTGAAAAACCTGAGGGGGGGGGGGGGGGGGGGGGGCGGAAATCAACCCCCCTGCAGTGCGCGGGTTAACACGAAAAACCTGAATAATAATAATGCACACGAGATTAGTAAACGCACACAAACTCCCATTCGTTATACGTCATTGGAACATGGTCATAATAACTCACAAATAAAAGCATTTCAATCATTTCAATAACGATGTGGCATGAGCAGCACGAGTGCCATTTATACAAGTTTAACGCTAGCGGGAGCGCCACCTGTAGTCACGCTGATACAGCTGCTGGGAGCTGATTGGCTCAAGCTTTAAGCGGCGACCAATCAGATTTGGCGAGACATCCGCGATCTCAGGATTTGGTAGCACCACAGGTAAAGACTGAGGTGATAAGCTACCAGATTATTCCTAGGAATTGAGAGATTCAGGCATATTCTGGAGAAATATAAGTATGAAACACCGAACATCCTGGAACACCAGGGGCATAGTTTTTCCAAAAGTCATTTAATAACATGTAACACATGCTATGTAACTTACGAGTAGGTCAACAAATATTAAACAGCATATGCAAGAGTACCTTTGTGTATTCTCGTGCTCAAACAGCAGTTTTTAAACAGACTAAACCAATCTTTTGAGGCTAGCGAAATGTCAGTAAACAAAACTAAAAAGTCTCAATTCCTAGGAAATTATTTTCCTAGGAATGGAGGATTTTTATGCTATGTAAATAGTTCTAGTTAGTCCCAAAATATTGATATTTGAAAAGCAGGATTCGAAAGGCGAGTCTCACATATTCAATGCTTGTGCTTGCATGTGGCATGCATGTGGTTGCGTGTGTTCTTGACATTTCACAGTATGCGACTACATTCCCGTAAAACGTTCGTCTTTCAGTATTTAAAAACATAATATCTGAAGTGATTATCTCAGACATGGTACCTACTTGATATGATTCTGTATGATATGATCAATGAATAGTGATCACTGTATATTATCTGGAATTCGTAAACGGTATTACTCGTTCCTTTATTAAATAGTAGATATTAGTTTAACCCGCGTCGTGCTGGTGCTCGGCGCTACCTTCGCCGTGCCGGGGGGGGGGGGGGGGGTCTGAATTCCCCCCTTCTACCTCGGCTTCTATGGGGGAGCAGTGGCGGCGGAAGCGGAGGGCTGGGGGGGGGACAGGTTCCACCCATCGAAAGAGGGGGGGGGGGGGGGGGGGGACATGTCTTTTTGCCCCCCCCCCCCCCCAACAAAAAAATATGTTCACGCCAATAACATTTGTAGAGGTCCGCACCATCCGCAATACGACGCATTGATGAGAATGCATATCCAGGACATACGCACCTTTTCACCCGTTTTGTTTGGCCCTTTCAACGCTTGGGAAGAGGGCCCTTTCAACGCTCAGGAAGGGGGCCTTTTCGAGGCGCCGACCCCCCCCCCCCTCCCCCTGGACGAAATCCTGGCTACGTGCCTGTTTCAAGTTAAAGTTGATTAGCGTTCCACGCTTATAACGGTCGGTACTCACAAGCACTTGGTAATTAATTCACTGTCCGAGCTAAAATTAGCCTGCCTACGCATTGTTATTTACCATGAAGGCATAAAATATGTTTCATGCACTCTATCTTTTGCGAATATGTACCAAACTTCTATGAACAATCAACAAGCACAAGCAAAAGTGCACTGCAATCGGCAGTTTAGATTGGCCCCAGACGGCGAATATTTAGTGTTCACGACTTTAAAAAAAAATGTTTTTCCCATTCATTTTCAACAAGCAGTTATTTAATGCACTACAATGCACACATGAAACATTTATCTTAACTGTTTATCCATAATCAATCAATAAACGTTTCAGAAATCCGTGATGCATTCCGCGGATTAACTTGGCCAAGGACGGCGACGTAGTTAGTGATACGATTTGTTTCATTGACCAATCCGGGACGTTGTCACGCTTCTTGGAGCACTTACTTCATTTCTGGATCTATGACTTGTTTACGAATAACATTCAAACCAGAGATAGTGATGGATCATGCTGTTCGTCACCATATGTTAGTACACATTTATTTATTTCACATAATTTAATTTTTGAAATATAAAAAGTTGTTACTTCACTTTTAAATTGAAATACGATCAATTTGAAACCATACATGTGTCACAGAAAAATGCAGAAAAATAAATGAAAAGGTGAATATTTCACTTTAATGCATGCTATTGTTTTTTATGTAGTTTGTCCCAGGGGAGCGGCATTTACTTTGTACATCTCCATTCAGCTAAACGTTCCTAAAACTATGCATACTAGGGTATAACCACGGTACAACTATTTAATGTGTTACACATTATTGGGGCACAGTCAATGCGCACGTGAGCTTCCGTACCGTTTCATATTGCAAACCTGTTTTAGATTTACCAGAGCGCGCCAGCTTGGTCATCGCCCCAAAAAGGCGTTTTACTGGTATAATATTGTAGCCTAAATCCAAGGAGATAACATTTCGCGTCATTTTTTTGGGGGGGGCGCCCTGGGTTTCTTTGCCCCCATCCGAAGATACCTTCCGCCGCCACTGATGGGGAGTAGGCAAAATACAAATAAAAACACCGTTTGATAGCTCGTCAAAAACAATGTCGAAACTATTTCGGTCATTTTGTTTAGCTCAGGTCAATATTGAGGTCATCAAAGGTAAAATGTTCCAAGTATAGGGCTTTGCTCCATACATCCCCAAATATATCGGGAACTATGATAGTTAGGATAAAACGGGAAAAACAATTGAAAGTTCATAATAAATGTAATCGCGATTGTAATAATCAAATTTTAGCTCAGGTGAACAGTTTAGGCTCCAGAGGTCACCAAACGTCGCGATGGCACTTTCTTCCATGCAGTTTTTCATGAATAACTTTTTATCGGTAGAACATAGAGCAATAATGTTTACCCCATTTTAACACCATCGTGTTTGTCTCCTCAAGGCACTTCGAAACATATTGATTGTGACAGAGTTAGGTCAACTTCAAAATTTGACCTCGGGTCAAGGTCATTTGGTAACCCATGTAGGTCATATTGCATATGGGGCGACGCGACTCGACGATACAAATACAGTGGTGGCATTCGCACGCCTCTATCTTTATTCTATCAATAATTATTGCAATAGTTATTGGTAAAAAAATGCTGGTGACCCCAGATGACCTCAGCTGACCTAGCAGAGGTCACCGAGCAGCAATTGCACCTGGGTCATCAAGAATGAGCTAACATAACATGATTATGAAATAATTGACCTGCTCTAATACATATTATCTGAAAAGGAAGCATTTTTATATTTTCCCGTTGACTTATAATGGGGAGGCCACGAAATTGACCTGACCTTAGGTCACCGATATAAAAACAAATCCGAGATACAATAATTGTAAGTACTTAAGACCTTATAAAATCCTGTAAGTTTCAAATATCTCGGAAAAATACTGTGGCTTTGGCACGACCACAAACATTTTTGGAGGTAAGGTCACTTGACTTGACCTGGTGGCCTGACCTGAGATGACCTGAGGTCAAAACCTTCACACAATGTGGGTAATTGATGCTCCAACAGCTGTTCCAAATTTGGCGGCGCTGCGTGAAGCCTTTTTTACTTCTCGATATCCTCGAAAAACCTTTGGGGGCGTCCACATGACCCCCGGCACGGCGCAGGTTAAACCGCGTCCCGCTGGGGTCTCCAGCCGAGAAACGTAACTTAAAAAAAGGATGTCATGAGTTACTTATACTTGGGAGCCATAAGTCAGTCAAAAATAAAGATATTGTTTTGAAATTTGGTTTGAGTATCGTCCATACGTGGTTCTCTAACCTATATTCTACCCTCCCCCGAGGGTGGGGGGGGGGGTCAATTTTACCCCCCCCCCCTCGTATTTTCAGAACCAATGACCGCAGCGAGATGCGCAAGGCGGAGATCGAAATCTCTCAAGGAGAAGAATCTAATGCATACCCGAAATTCTTAAAATAAGATAAAATGTCAGGTCACGATCAGGTCAAATGTCAAAACTTAATATATACAATACTTTTCATCCAAAGCCATTAGATTTCCATTATATTGCGACTATTATCGCGCAAGGTGCTCTCAAAGGTATAATGCATCTCCTGTATAAGCGAAAGTGGAATTGTAAGCAAAGGTCAAGGTCACAAAAGGTCACTATTGTCATGAGGTCTACGAAAGCCATGCGATACCTGTTTTAGAGGTTAGTTTACACATAAAATTCGACAGTATCAGCCATTTTACCATTCTGACCCCATAAAATGTCCCTCAGGTCAAGGTCAGGTCACAAAAGATCAACATTTGAAATTGAATAATATAAATTAAAAAACATGCTTCTAGACCAGTTTTGTCTCAGAAATACATCGATGGCATTAATGTGTCTGTAGCTGGTCACTAAAAGCCAAAAAACGTAACTTAAAAAAATGATGTCATGAGTTACTTATACTTGGGAGCCATAAGTCAGTCAAAAATAAAGATATTGTTTTGAAATTTGGTTTGGGTATCGTCCATACGTGGTTCTATAACATATATTCCGTTTTTTTAAAATAAATATGTTCAACAAAATGGATTTTGTGTGAAAAAAAAACGTTTTTTGAAACTTTGGGGTCAAAAACCAAAAATCTCGAAAATCCCAGATAGCCATTTTGAAGAGAATGTCATTTCCGTTCTTTTGACTTTTTTATTTGGATTGTTCTTTTAAACTCGGGTTTCTACGATTTATAAAACATTTATCGTTTTTGACCTAATGTGGCATGACATGACGCCATTAAAACGTCATTATCTCCCAAAGTGCTTGCTCAATTCCAGTGAAATTCGGTGAGAAGACGTATAATTGATGCAGCACAAGGTACTGAAAGTTTAACGTTGCTATCTGCTTTAGTTTTAAAGTTATTGACAAAATCCGGGAGGCCCCCCCCCTCCCAGCGGGGCGTGGGTTAATGATTGCCAATGTCATCATTCATATTATCATATACCATCAGTACGCTAATAATTATAACAGGTCAGATAAATATCTGGTCAAGTACCCTCACATTGGATGACGCCCGTTGACCGACCGACAGCTGTGCCGGCTTCAGGTTATATTGATGGACCATCCGGCACCCTCCACGGTGACCTGTCCTGCAGCAGGGGTGCCCGGTGCATGCCCCTGCCTCCACCTCAGCTGACCGAGCACACCACGCCATGCACGGGCGTGGCCCTGTCTGTCCCTACTCGAGAGCTGATAAGATATGTGGAGGTCAGCTGCGTAATTCGGCCCGACACGTGACGTGGCAATTTGCAGCGCTGTCAGAACGTGTTGACCATGTGGGCCGGTCACAGGTCAACTGGAACTCAGGGGGATTGGGATTGGTCGGGATTCCAGAGGGGATTTGTAGAGATGCTAGGGGGATTGGTCGAGATGCCAGGGGGATTGGTCGGGATGTCAGGGGGATTGGTCGGGATGCTAGGGGATTGGTCGGGATGCCAGGGGGGATTGGTCGGGATTCCAGGGGAAATTGGTCGGGATGTTGATCTAGTTATGCGGCTTAGCAAGTCACCGTGAGGCTGATGTGAATCGGTGGGTTGATGGAGTTCTCCAGGCGCGGATCCAGAACACTTTCCAGGAGGTGCGATGCTTATAGCCGGTCAAAATGTGTGAGTAGAAGCATCTTTTGTCGATGCTGCAAAGCTGTCCTGTCTTTCCTACCATGACCGTCTTAACCCGCTCTCACCTTTATGTTCATTTGGAATCATGTTCAAATTGCCTGCACTTGAGGTTTCGTATTTGCTTCCCACTGATGCCCGCTGTTCTACGTAATGCCTGCTGTGCACGCACACATTGGTAACTCGGCTGATTCCGTTTGATGGTCGGGTTTCCGGCGGTCCGGTTTATACCGGTTTGGCCTGCACCCTGTACAGTAGCCGTGCGGGCCGACCGGCCTATTGACCTCGCAGCTGGCTATCGGGGTTGATTGGAGGCCCGCATCGAGCACCGATCGACGAAGGAGCATCGATTTGGCATTATATAACGGACGTGCTCCGCAACAGGGCCGGACGCCTCAAACCCCGGCCCGGGGGCGGTGGCCATACGGTGCTGCCGAGACGCTCAAGAGGCCTCCCACACCCCGGCCCGGGGGGCGGTAGCCATACGGTGCTGTCGAGACGCTCAAGAGGCCGCCCACACCCCGGCCCGGGGGCGGTGGCTATACGGTGCTGCAGAGACGCTCAAGAGGCCTCCCACACCCCGGCCCGGGGGCGGTGGCTATACGGTGCTGCCGAGACGCTCAAGAGGCCGTCCACACCCCGGCCCGGGGGCGGTGGCTATACGGTGCTGCCGAGACGCTCAAGAGGCCGTCCACACCCCGGCCCGGGGGCGGTGGCTATACGGTGCTGCCGAGACGCTCAAGAGGCCACCCACAGCCCGGCCCGGGGCGGTAGCTATACGGTGCTGCCGAGACGCTCAAGAGGCCGCCTCTTCCTCGGTGCATTTGGTGCTTACTAGAGGTGTACAGTCGGGCGGCTAAACCGCGGCTAAACCGCGGTTAAACCGCGATTGACCGCGGTTAACCACGGTTACGGTTGTACGAGGTTGCGGTTACGGGCGGTTACGGTTGCACGAGGTTACGGTTGCGGTGATTTTATTCCGCGGCTGAATTTGACGTTAAAGGAAAATCATCACTTTCTCCTAAAAAAATGGAGTTATTACTGGAAATCAACAGACGAGACCAAATATATTGTAAATTGATCACATTTTGTGCATAAACATTCTTACCGAAAGATAGTTCAAGTTAAAGTTGATAAGTGTTCCGCGCTTATAACGGTCGGTACTCAGCAAGTACTCGGTAACGAATTCACTGACCGAGCTAAAATTAGCCTGCCTACGCATTGTTATTTGTCATGAAGGTATGTAATATGTTTCCTGCACTCTATCTTTTTCGAATATGTACCAAACTTTTATGAACAATCAACAAGGATTGTACAAAGTACATTGAAATCGGCAGTTTAGTTTGGCCCCGGACGGCGAGCTATTTTGGGTTCTCGACTATTTACAAAACAATCCCCACGAATCTTCAACATACAGGTATTCAATATATTACAATGCACACATGACACAGGTTACACCGCGCCCCGCTGGGGTCTCCAGCCGAACGGGGGGGGGGGGCTAAATTTTATCCCCCCCTCGTATTTTCCGAGCCAATGACCGCAGCGATCTGAACCATTTTCCCAAAATAAATCAATAAACATTTGAGAAAACCGTGATGCATTCGGCTGATTAACTTGGCCCCCTACGACTTTTTAGTTTTAGTGTATGTGTGTGTTATTTAGTTTTAGTGTATGCGATTTGTTGAGAGGTAATTCAACGAGAGGTATTCAGCGTTGAACTGATTGAAACAAAAGCGCCAGATATGTCGCGCTACCAATAGTGGAGGGAAACACCGATCATGAACTCCGAAAGAAGTATATGTACTCGTTATTTTAATTTCACAAATTTAATTTTCGAAATAGAAAAAGTGGATATTTCACTTTTAAGTTGAAACGCGATCAATTCGATACCATACATGTTGCATAAGATAATGCAGAAAAATAAACCAAAAGGTGAATATTACCATTTAAAATATAAACAATAAAGACGACATTGCGTAGACCTCGCAGAAAAGAGAATTCTGCCACACATTAAATATATAATTTCCGTTCAATCGAACAGCATCAACAGAGAAATTACGCTGGAAACGACATGGAAGCTATACGAAAGTTATGTTACCAATATTATTATCACATTTTTGTGAGTACTTTTTTTTAGTTTTTGCGTGCCCGAAGCTCTTCAGTCTCCATGCATTTTACCTACCTATTTCGCCAATCACCCTTTTCCAGTTATGACTTGTTATGATAAAACTATCACGGTTATTGAACACTCGACAGGTACGTTTGTTACGTTTTCGAAAGTAAAACACATTATTGGTACATGCGGTTATAGGCGGTTACACAATTCGTTTGCTGCGGTTACGGGTGGTTCCGGATTTGAGCCTTACGGTTACGGGCGGTTGCGGATGCTATTTGTTTAACCGTGTACACCTCTAGTGCTTGCTTTGAAACGATAGGCCGGACTTATCGAACCACGACTAAGCCACAGTATCAGAAATTAATCCTTGCTGATCTTCATCGGCAATTACAACTAAACGTAATGCCTTGCACTCCCGTTTAACATGACGTCGTCATGTCGAAGAGGATCTGCGGCATCTACACTACATAATATGACACACCTAGTGCAAAATTGCTAGTGAAATACAGTACAGCAAAACATAATATCTGGTATTGTGTGGACCTTACATACATGAAGTAGGTACGTTTCAATCTCCAATTATTCTCACCTGGTTAAACCCTAAATGCAATGTCACGTTTGGACCTATCCACCAACCAATACATGTCATGTTCAAGTTGTGTCTATATTGCCATGTATTTGTCCTTTGTAGGGTGTGTTTGTAATGCAATGTATTTATCCTCGCCCGAACTTGGCTAAACCTCTCGTCCGAACTAAGCTACCTGGTGCGTTCTCCCACCCAGCGCAGCACCAACACGGTAATTTAACACCCTCATGTTTCATATTTCAACGAAAATTGGTACCAGGGGTTATCTGGTGCGTGGAATTCGCCTGCAGAAATTTAATGTCTGTGTCACCTACAGGTCACAAGATATAGCCGAGGCGTTTTTAGGACTTGGCGTGATATTGGCATCTTTTGAGTGCCATAGCCCCAATAAAATGCACACAACTTTATTAATAAGTTATATATTTTTACAATCACGATGATTCGAACAACACAATTATAATAAGAAAATTGACCTAGGTCAACTTGTAAAAAAGTGACCTCGTGACCTAGGTCAAAGGTCACCGTCTCACTCTTGTGCTATTTCCGTTCACCAACTTTTATTTCGCAGATAATAAGGTTGGTATGTTTTCTTGTCACCCAAAAAATTATATTTCGTGGTACGAGCACCCAAATAGCCTTCCAGTGGCATAGACGATCGCCCTTTTCACATTTTTGAAAGGGCGATCGTCTATGCCACTGGAAGACTATTTGGGTGCTCGTACCACGAAATATTATTTTCTTGGTGAAAAGAAAACATACAAACCTTATTATCTGCGGAATACAAGTTGGTGAACGGAAATGGCACAAGAGAATGGCACAAACCTTTGACCTAGGTCACGAGGTCATTTTTTACAAGTTGACCTAGGTAAATTTTCTTTTTATATTTGTGTTGTTAGACTCATATTGATTGTAAAAATATATAACTTGATAAAGTTTTGTGTATTTTTATTGAAGCTATGACGCCTAAAAGATTCCATTGTCACGAAAAGTCCTACAAACGCCTCGGGCTATATCTTGTGGCTCGTAAGTCACACAGACCTGCAATTGAGCCAGGCGAACTCAACGCACCAGATAACCCTCGGCACTGATTTTCGTCGAAATCAGAATGATAATTAATGGATTAACGTTGTATGGAAGTCAGTACAAAACCGATTCGGTTCTATTAGGTATCACGAAGGCAATATGATGAAAAGGGCGATCGTCTATACCACTGGAAGGCTATTTGGGTGCTCGTACCACGAAATATCATTTTTTTTGTGAATAGAAAACATACCAACCTTATTATCTGCGAAATAAAAGTTGGTGAACGGAAATTGCATAAGAGTTAGACGGTGACCTTTGACCTAGGTCACCAGGTCTCTTGTTTACAAGTTGACCTAGGTCAAGTTTCTTTTTATATTTGTGTTGTTCGAATCATCGTGATTGTACAAATATATAACTTGATAAAGTTGTGTGCATTTTTATTGAAGCTATGACACTCAAAAGATGCCAATGTCACGTCAAGTCCTAAAAACGCCTCGGGCTATATCTTGTGACCTGTAGATCGAACACATCTGAAATTCCTCCAGGCGAATTCCACGCACCAGATAACCTCCGGTACCAATTTTCGTCGAAATCTGAGATATGAGGGTGGAAGTGGTGCTGCGCTGGGTGGGAGAGATATGAGGGTGGAAGTGAGATATGAGATATGAGGGTGGAAGTGGTGCTGCGCTGGGTGGGAGAGCGCACCACCTACCGAAAAGTAACTGATCACCCCCGTGACTCTTATTTATAGCACACAAAAAACAACGTTTACACGTTTCAGGCTTAGATGCCCGCATCTGGAATTTTGTTTGCATTATCTGCGTTACCGTGCAGATGGAACTGTCACCTTTGTATGTGTCTGTCGTCTGTCTGTCTGCCCTTCATCAGATGTGGTGCAGGCTGATATTTCCTGCAGGATGATATCGCTTATGGCTAAAAGTGCTGATAGCTGATGAATATTAATATATAGGCTGACCGTTTCAGGGCGAGAAAGGCATCGTGATCGGCATCCGGCACGATGAGAACTCCAACGCGTCATCACCCTCCTCGCCCATGGCACCCAACGTCCGGCGAGGTGAGATAAACACACACACACACACACACACACACACACACACGCACACAAACAGACACACAAACCGGCACCTGTCCCGCGACGAAACAAGGCCGCCAGGCGGGCAGGGAGGCACGCTCGCCGTGCCGACGGGGTGGTTCCTGGAGTTCCGCGGGGTTAGCTGAACTGTACAATGGCATTTGCGTTGTGCTGCAAATAGATTTGTCTAAGGAGGGGATATTGTCAAAGGCAAGCGAATGTTTATTTCGGTCGGTCGCTAAGCAGGCAGATCTGAAGCTTAAACGCCTTTACCCTTGAGTTTGGTATAGTGCTCATTACGTTAGCAATTTTGCAATGTGTCTCAACTGTTACGTTTGACTGGAAGACACTTGAAAGCTGTTTTATAAATCCGGCTGTACAGTTATGATATTTGTGGAGATGCATTGACTCTGTCACAACTGGGTTAGGATATGAATATTAACTCTCGTTTCGTTATGGCCTGTTCAAGCACAGGCACCGCCTTTGTCCGAATAACCGTGAACCGGTTTGCACTGGTCTGCGCATCCTGTGACCTTTGCTGTCGGTCGGAGACAGATCTGGTGGCCCTGGCGGTAGTCGCTCCCCGGACGCCGCTGTTGTCTTTAGTGGCTGTTTCGGCCGCCGAGATGAATGGAACATCGGCCGCGCTGTAAACTGTGACTCCGGTAGACAGCGCCCAGAGTCCAGACGCGGCGAGCCCAGAGGACAGACGGCGGACAATGACTCTCCGTGATTCCCATAGCTCGAGAGCTAAACATTCTGAGATGAACTGGGCTGGGCGTCAGTAAGCCGCCGTGTGACGCAAGCGCGGCGATAGCGTACTGCTTCTACAATCTTTTAGCCCATTGCACATTGCAATCCAGCTGAGCAAAGGCGTCGCGGAAGTGGTGTTGCAGGGGTGGCAACTGGCAGCTGCCAAACCAACTTCGAAACTGGTGTGGCGGTGCCACACAAACTTTCCAGTCACCCATATATACTCGGTCTCCGGAGTCCAAGCAAATATATGCACGAACGCGATTTGTAGATGGCATGTAGCCTTACTGCCGGTCTCCACTGCGCGCTTTTGCAATTTATCGCTTCGCTTTTACGTTTTATCAGGTCGACTTTGCGTTTTCTCACGTTCACAAAAATGTTAACTACGTGTTAATATACAGTGCAGGCTCCACTGAACGAAATGAGAAAGTGAATAAATGAAAAAGTGCGTAATCGGTACGGTAAACCTCAAAATCGAAACGGAAAAGTGCAAAAGTGTAACCAGAAAACGTCTAATCAACACGCAAAAACGAAAAAATGAGAAAGGATAAAAACGAGAAAATGTTTGATCAGTTGAAAGTTTTTGCACCTTTGGAGTTTGCTGTGCTCATCATGCCACCTTTCAAGTGATTTGTGGCTGTGTTTCAGGCGAATATTTGCGAAGAAGCTACTTGCCGTATTTAAACTACTCCTGCCACCTTGCGTTTGCAAAGAAGGCTGAGCTTCTGAACTCGCCGTTGCGTAATGTAAACAAAGCATTCCGATGGCCATCTTTGCGTGTGTCGGGCGGTTGGTTCCGTTGTGGCAGTGTCAAGCGGTTTCAACTTGTGTGTGTTTCAAGCGGCTTCAACTTGATTTCATGAATGTTAGGAGTTCAAGTCACAAGTGAGAAGAAGCTGGGGAATTTAAAAGTGATCTGTGTTTCCCTAATAGCCATTCAATGAGCTGCGGAGAGGCAAGAGGTTGCTTGTGAAGGAACAAATTGAAGCCCGCGGTTTAGCCAGCGTGCAAACTGCAAATCATCTGTGGAGTCGCTTTGACTCGCTTACGATGCATACCTACATATTTGTATGATTGTTGGAATCTAACCGAGATCTGCCGTACACACAACAGGTATTTACCATGCTCATAAATTGATACAAACCTATTCAATTAAGCTTTGTGCGCAGCGGAACAACGATTGTTGACGTTTTGTATGCAAGTTTTCCTGGGAAATTACATTCGTTTGTGCTTCGCCTCGTCTTTTATTAGAGCAAAATTTGATACGGCGAAAAAGACGCCTGACAGGGCTTGGAACCCGCAATCTTCGGATAATCGTCGCATAACCATACCATTTTGATCAGCGCCTATAACCTCTCGGCCACCGTTGCGACAGGTACGGGCGTGGGAAATAAGCAGTATAGTTGAGGAAGGGTGAGACAAAAGGTCAAAACTACAATGTAGTGCGGGTTTCATGTAAGATAACTTTATCTTGGATCACAATATCGTGGCGAAACAAAAATATTGTGATAATCCGATTGACAGTTCCACCCGTCTCGGAAGTTCCCTAACGAAGTGTGTCACGTGAAACATGCGTTAATGCTTGAGGAAATGATAAAGCGCAAAAGCTAGAAAGCTAGAAATTGCTTTCTAGCTTTCTAGCAAAAGCTAGAAAGCTAGAAATTGTTAAAATGTAAAAGCGACACGATAAAACGATAAATCGAAAAAACGCATCACGCTAAAGTGCACAATGGAGCCTGAGCTTAAGATTCTGACGGGAATCCATTTATTTACGTTGTTTCCCACTTCCCAGGTAAATGATCAAGCGCAAAAGCTAGAAAGTCCAAAAGCTAGAAATTGTAAAAATGTAAAAGCGACACGATAAAACGATAAATCGAAAATACGCATCACGCAAAAGTGCACAGTGGAGCCTGAGCTTAAGATTCTGACGGGAATCCATTTATTTACGCTGTTTCCCACTTTCCAGGAAACCTGAGCCAGGTATTTCCCAGTTCCAACGATCAGTACTAGGTACTCAACAAAATTGCATGAATCCTTGTTATAAGTACACGAGCTTGTGCGGTGGGGGGGTGGGGGGGGGGGGGGGGGGGGTGATTTCCGCCCTCTCCGGTTTTTCTCTTCAATAGCGGAAAACGGCGGCACGCAGCGCCGCCATATTTGGCACAGCTATTTGGGCATCAATTACCCACCTAGTCTGATTTTGTTTACCTCCGGTCATCTCAGGTCAGGTCACCAGACCTGGTCTCGTGACCCCACCTCCAAAAAGTGTGCGGTCATACCACAGCCACAGTTGTTAGCCGATCGGTTTAAAACTTACATGATTTAATAAGTCCATAGGTACCTACAATTAGTTTATCTCGTATTGTCTTTATATCGACGACCTTAGGTCGGATCAATTTCGTGACCTCCCCATTATAAGTCAATGGGGAAATATCCAAATGCTTCCTATTCCGAGGATACGCATGATAGCAGCCCAATTCCTTCTGGATCATGTTATCATAGGCCATTTATGATGACCTGGGTGCAATTTGTGTTCAGTGACCCCTACAGGGTCAGCGAAGGTCATCCGATATCACCAAAACTGTTTGTATATAACTCTCGACAGAATGAAGATAGATAAGTGAAACTGGTACTAATGTGTTTGGTTCATCCAGACACGTCTCCCAATATGCAAATTGACAGTTGACCTACTTGGGTCACCACATGACCTTGACCTGAGGTCAAATTTCTATGTTGACCTAACTTGGTCAACATGAATATGAATCGAAGCGACTTGGCGAGGATAAAACACGATGGCATCACAATTATGGACCTATCTTTATTAGGTAAAATGTTATTTTAAAAACAGCTTTGCCAAAACATAGCCTTTTTGACTTTTGATGACCTCTGGAACCTAAACTATTGACCTGAGATAAAATTTGAGGACATCTGTGCCATTTATTTTTTTCAAAAGCTTTCCATTGCTTTTTCCGTTTGTTCCTAACTATCATAGTTCCTGTGATATCTGGAGGTTTCTGGAGCGAAGTCCTAAAACTGGAAAATCTGACCCTAGATGACATCTGGTGACCTCACTATTGACCTGACATAACGAAGGATCGAAATACTTTCGATAGAGCTTGTCTCGAGCTATTCTTCTTGTCGCTACGTTACGTGGTTTTCGAGATCTTAAGGGGGGGGGGGGGCTGAAATCCCCCCTGCCGTTCGTGTTTGGCGCAGACCCCCGGCCATGCGCGTGTTAAACTGATGTTTAATTTAGTATACATACATGTCATTTTAAAGAAAAGACAGCTGGCTTAAAGAACACATGAAATACCGTGAACAAACATGCATAAATAGGTACTTGGTTACCTTGGCAGATTCATATCGTGAAAATACGTTGTGTTACATATACGGTTCGTAATTCAGTATAGCCTCGTAAAAAGAGAGGTAAAAACGAGGTCGATTGACACCCTGGTGGATCTTAACGCCAATATCATAATCAACTGATCGGCCGCGGAAATGGGTGCCTACAATTGTTATAGCAATCGATTATCTATGTTTTTGCGAAGTTTCATCAACATTCATCAAATATTTTCGCCGAAATCTTCAATTATGATTTAACATGCATTGTCTCCATTGCTTATGCACCCGCTGTTGACCCGACGTGCTCCCGACGTGTAGCCGATGTTACCCCGACATCGAGCCGACGTCGGCCCGAGTTAGAAAGGCTACGACGTGTACGGTTTTTAGTAGATTGCAAAACAATAAGAGGCTTTTAACGAAAATAAATTTACAGAATATTGGAACAGAGGGTGATGAATAATTTACAGTGAATAATGATCATACTATCATATTTTATATTTGTTTTTGAAATTAGTTTTCCCAAGTGCCAGGCTAGCTCCGGCAACAAAATGTTCAGGGTGTCAAGTGACACCCTGGACATATTTGAAGGTATATACTATATACTAAAAAAGACGACATTTTCCAGACTTTTGTCCTAGCCTTTCTGATTCATCAAACAATTGTATTTGTCATGACAAAGTTTCTTACCGTTCAGAAACGTATTAGTCGTAAAATAGGCCAGTTTATGTCAACATGTTCAGCGAATCCACCTCGCAATATACCTCCCGTTTGCATGGGTGTTGAAAATTAGCAGTCGTATTTCCCCGGAATCCGAAGTGAATCCGTGGTGCATCTATGATAATTACTTGGCACTGATTAAAATGCATTCTGCTCGGTGCGGTTCAGTTCAACAACGTGGTCTTGGACCTTGGTACCCCGACCCCGGTGTAAGTGTTTAGGATTTTAATTTGCCTTTGCCACACCAACTTGAAATAGGTTGCTACGCCCTTGCGGGTGAGCAGTACTAATTTGCGTCACTGACCGATACTGTTTTCAGGATATTGAAATTATCATTTGAACATCATTTAGGAAACAAGAGAAAAAGGAAAAGTAGAAAACAGCATGCCTTGGAAGTGAGTAACATGGGAACGTAGCCGGAAAATATAAACGTAACCGGTAAATTCCATTCCAGTTTGATTGTGCAAAGTCGTTTTGATAAATCTAAGTCATTACATCTTCAGTCCTTTCTTGCAAATAGATCGTCGTGTCGGGAAGTCGAACCGACTGCGGGTTCAAGCTCCAGTTCCTGCCGGCTTTTGGAGCCGCCCGTTGAGAAGTGAATATATGAATTGGGCGGGACTTCGCCAGGTATTGCAATTGTCATACCTCATTACGCTGGCTAGCTGCACTTTTGAGACCCAGTGGTAAGGGTGAATGAACACTGAACAGCAAGCGACCATTCCTGCAAAACTTTCATTATCTGAACTTGCTTTGTAAAGTTCTGCATATGTATAGGTATGCGATGACATTGAACCGGAAACCAGTGGTTTAAAGGGAGTGCATACTGTTTTGGAATGTTACAAATATTTGTCATAAGGTAAATAGCTATTGGCTTGATTGTTGGATACGATGAAATTCACATCTGGAGCCCCTTTAGTTGAACTTTCACTTATATTGTTTTTTTGCTTATTTTTGTTTCGATATCTATAAAACGATCGCCAATATAGTGATGTTATGTAAAACGGCGCACATAAGACAATAAAATTGCGGTCACATCATGCAAGATAGAGAGACAAGTTTTGCATAGCATGTTCTTTCCACTTTGAACTTTTTATGTGCAAGTTTCGTAGCTCTAAATTTATATATTCGTCGAAAATGGCCACCAAGCGTTGCGAGTAGGCGAACAGACGGTACTGTTCGGCTTCTGCTATCAGCGCGCACGAGCTATTTTGTCGCATTGCTATTGGCCGGCGCTAACGATATGCTTGCAGTTTAACCCGCGCCGTGCCAGGGGGTGTTTAGACACCCTTCTTAGGTTTTTCGAGGATAGCGGTAAAATGGCGGCGCTGCGCACCACCGTTTTTGACACAGCTGTTCGGGCATCAATTATCCACATTCTATAAAATTATTGATCTCGGGTCATCTCAGGTCAGGTCACCAGACCAGGTCACGTGACCTCACCTCCAAAAAAGTTTGTGGTCGTGCCACAGTCACAGTTTTTGGATGATCGGTTTTACACTTAAAGGATTTCATAAGGTCATACAGATCTAAAATTGGTTTATCTTGTATTTGTATATCAGCGACCTAAGGTCAATTTCGTGACCTCCCCATTATAAGTCAACGAGGAAATATGGAAATGCTTCCTATTCCGAGGATACGCAAGATAGCAGTCCAATTCCTTTTGGATCATGTTATCATAGGCCAATCTTGATGACCTAGGTGACATTTTTGTTCAGTGACCCCTACAGGGTCAGCCGAGGCCATCTGAGGTCACCAACACTTGGTTGTCAATAACTCTCGACAGAATGACGATAGAGAAGTGAAACCGACACCAATGTATTTGTCACATCGAGGCACGTCTTCTTATATGCAGCATGACCTAATTGGATCACCATTTGACATTGACCTGAGGTCAATTTTGCGAGTTGACCTAACCTGGTGAACATTAATGTGAGTCAAAGCACCTTGACGAGCAAAAAACGGTGGCGTTACAATTATTGCCTTATCTTTATTAGGTAAAAAGCTATTTGTGAAAAACTGTTTTGCTTAAAAATAGCATTTTTTTTAAATTTGATGAGCTCTGGAGCCTAAACTATTGACCTGAGCTAAAATCTGAAGACACTGTTTGTGATTGCATTTTCAAGAGCTTTCCGTGGTATTTTCGTTTTTTTTCTTCTTCTTCTAGCTATCCCGACATATATATATATATATATATATATATATATATATATATATATATATATATATATATATATATATATATATATATATATATATATATATATATATATATATATATATATATATATATATATATATATATATATATATATATATATATATATATATATATATATATATATATATATATATATATATATATATATATATATATATATATATATATATATATATATATATATATATATATATATATATATATATATATATATATATATATATATATATATATATATATATATATATATATATATATATATATATATATATATATATATATATATATATATATATATATATATATATATATATATATATATATATATATATATATATATATATATTTTTTTTTGGGGGGGGGGCGTTCGAAAAGAAGTCATAAAACTGGAAAATCTGACCTTGGATGACCTCTGGTCACCTCAATATTGACTAAATAAAAAAAATACTCGAGTATCTTCGAATATGCTTGTCGAGAGCTTTCGAACGCTCTTTTCCGCGTCTTTCTAGTCCTTTTAGTTTTCGAGTTAGAGGGGGATGGGGGTCTAAACACCCCCCCCCCCCCCCCGGCACGGCGAAGGTGGCGCCGAGCACCGGCACGGCGCGGGTTCAATCGATAGTTGCAGTGCTTCTAGTAGCGGAAGCCCTCTGGAGTCTAACCGATAATGTTTTGTTATACCAGCCAGTTCCTGGAGTCTTTGGAATATCTCAACAACTAGTGTGAATCTGAAAAAAATGAAAGGCATGGTTCGATTCAGAAAATTATGTTCTATAAATCAGTGTCAATAACCCCAAATAAGCGATGTGAGTAGGCACACTCCCTTTAACAATGAGTTCGTTTTTATTTGAGCATAATACTATTATACTAAAGATATACATTGAAAAAGCTCAGAAAGGCTACACAACATTTTATTAAGGAGATTATTGTGAGAGGCTGCTCTAAATAGGAATTGTGTGTACCTAGTTAGTAAAAGTGTCGGAAAAAATGTCACAAACAAACAAAAACAAGCAAACAAATAGGTATATAAGTTATTCAAGGACTGGTGCATCGATAAATAATACCGCACCCTATACCCAAAAGGCTTGCCTTGTCTATTTTTGTTTGCAACCGCCATGCACGGACAACTTTATAACCTGCCATTGTTGCTCTTATATGCTTTGGCTGGTAAACTCTGGTTTCTCCGCCTATCTTAAATCCTTGCGAAGGTCTGTTCTTCACCTCGCACGGAGCAGTCGTTTCGGAGGAGTATAACAATAGGCCTACTGAGCGTTATGTCGTCGCCAATGTCTTTAAGCTCCGCGCAGTTCTTCCTTTTCCCCCTGCGCACCCTACACAGAGTACACACTGACCGGGTAACGTTACCACCGTGTCCGTATCTGGTAACGTTACCGCCGCGTCCGTATCTGGTAACGTTACCGCCGCGTCCGTATCTGGTAACGTTACCACCGTGTCCGTATCTGGTAACGTTACCGCCGCGTCCGTATCTGGTAACGTTACCGCCGTGTCCGTATCGGGTAACGTTACCGCCGTGTCCGTATCTGGTAACGCTACCACCGCGTCCGTATCTGGTAACGTTACCGCCGTGTCCGTATCGGGTAACGCTACCACCGCGTCCGTATCTGGTAACGTTACCGCCGTGTCCGTATCGGGTAACGCTACCACCGCGTCCGTATCTGGTAACGTTACCGCCGCGTCCGTATCTGGTAACGTTTCCGCCGTGTCCGTATCGGGTAACGCTACCACCGCGTCCGTATCTGGTAACGTTACCGCCGTGTCCGTATCGGGTAACGCTACCACCGCGTCCGTATCTGGTAACGTTACCGCCGTGTCCGTATCTGGATCGTGCCAGCTGTTCTATTGATCAGACGCAACCGGTTTTCGCCGGCCGGGCATCGACCGTTCGCCGCCGGCGGCCCGGGCTCGCCCCTGGTTCCGACCTCCGACTCCAGCGACCCTCTGTCGCTACGAGGCCCGGGCTCGCCCCTGGCTCCGACCACCGACTCCGGCGACCCTCTGTCGCCACGAGGCCCGGGCTCGCCCCTGGTCCGACCTCCGACTCCGGCGACCCTCTGTCGCCACGAGGCCCGGGCTCGCCCCTGGTCCGACCTCCGACTCCGGCGACCCTCTGTCACCACAGTCGCTGTCCTCGCCGGGTTCATACCGACCCATCGCGGCATACTGTCGCAAACGTCATAATGCCGTGGGTGGCGGGGGACGGCAGGCCGCCGCCGCCGACGCGTCGGTAGCGATGCGTCATCGGCGCCAGAGCTCTGGCGCACACGCGGTGACGCACACCTCTGCAGAGGTGTGCGTCACCGCGTCAGACCGGTGGCACGAGGTGTCGCGGTGACGCCACACCGGCGCCACTGTACCGGGCCAGGATCGATTCGATCCCAGGATCGATTGCGCCGGGGCAGGTCGGAGGCCGCCCTCCGCTGCACCGCCCCGGGGAGCGATCCGGTCATGCATGCGGTCATCACCGAGCGGCGAGTACCGTGATTCGCCGATCTGTAACCTGCTGCGCTCCTCGAAGGCTGTAACTCACGCTGATGGGTCACGGGTTCGGGCCACGAAGATTCGATTCGAGGTCGGAGGGAGGCTTCGACTGTTGACAAGATTGTTAGTCTGTGGAAGTGATTTGGACCAAGTGGATGTTGATTGGAATGGTGTACTACTTTGTCTGATGGTAATCCGTTTCGAACTTGCAGAAACGGACTTCAGAGCCTTCCTCCGAAACTTCGAAACTTTCGAACCTTCAGTAGCTGATAAAGGTGACCCGGTTGATTCTGACCGGCCGACCGATCGGTCTGCGAGGCACCTTCCCGTCTAACACTTCCTCCTTCTACCTCCAGGAGACAGCATCGCCGATGTGGACGTGGGTGACCTGGAGTTTACCGAAGTTCCGACACCCCCTGACGGAGGCTACGGATGGGTGGTCGTCGTCGCCTCCTTCATCTGCAACATGATCGTGGACGGCATCGCGTACAGCTTCGGTATCTTCATGCCGGAGTTCGTCGACCACTTCGGCGAGGGAGTCGGCAAGGTGGCCTGGGTGGGCAGTCTGCTGAATGGCGTCTACCTCAGCGCAGGTTAGTGTCCCTTGATGATTAATTGATTTTGAAGTCTTTTTCGGCAAGTCCCAACAGTCCGTGTAATTCCTACATCACATCGGTTGCAGTGTTGTAACAAGGCGATGCAGTGCGAGGCACTGTCTCCACCACATTCATGTGCGAGGCACTGTCTCCACCACATTCATGGTGAACCCATGATCTTGCCGGGCGGGCTAGACCAGAGCTCGCCGACCGAAAGGCAATGAATAAACACCATAAATATATCTGACGCCGAAAGAGACCGCCCTGAGAGAAAAGGCGTCGCTAATGACCTCAACACTCAACAGCATGTGCTACATAATAATATCTGTTGTTACAGGAGTGGTCATAGTGGGGCACTTACAATGAATGATGGTACAGCAAGAGTGACTGGGAGGTTTATTGTGACCTGTAGCGGGAGACTGGGGGGTCTATTGTGACGTGTAGCGGGAGACTGGGAGGTCTATTGTGACCTGTATCGGGAGACTGGGGGGTCTATTGTGACGTGTAGCGGGAGACTGGGAGGTCTATTGTGACCTGTAGCGGGAGACTGGGGGTCTATTGTGACGCGTAGAGGGAGACTGAGAGGTCTATTGTGACGTGTAGCGGGAGACTGGAAGGTTTATTGTGACGTGTAGCGGGAGACTGGAAGGTTTATTGTGACCTGTAGCGGGAGACTGGGGGGTCTATTGTGACGCGTAGAGGGAGACTGAGAGGTCTATTGTGACGTGTAGCGGGAGACTGGAAGGTTTATTGTGACCTGTAGCGGGAGACTGGGGGGTCTATTGTGACGTGTAGCGGGAGACCGGGGGGTCTATTGTGACGTGTAGCGGGAGACTGGGAGGTCTATTGTGACGTGTAGCGGGAGACTGGGGGGTCTATTGTGACGTGTAGCGGGAGACTGGGGGGTCTATTGTGACGTGTAGCGGCATACTGGGAGGTCTATTGTGACGTGTAGAGGGAGACTGGGAGGTCTATTGTGACGTGTAGCGGGAGACTGGAAGGTTTATTGTGACGTGAAGCGGGAGACTGGGAGGTCTACCGTGACGCGGTTGGGAGACTGGGAGGTCTACCGTGACGCGGTTGGGGGACTGGGAGGTCTACCGTGACGCGGTTGGGAGACTGGGAGGTCTACCGTGACGCGGTTGGGAGACTGGGAGGTCTACCGTGACGCGGTTGGGAGACTGGGAGGTCTACCGTGACGCGGTTGGGAGACTGGGAGGCTTACCGTGACGCGGTTGGGAGACTGGGAGGTCTACTTTGACGTGCGGTGGAAGCCTGGAAGGAGTGTGTAAATTTAGTCCGTTTGTATTATACTGTTTATCCTCAGGAGAAATAAACCGGGTCCCGAGATTTGGCAGCGCCATCTTCTTCTTCGCTTGTTTGGTCCCTTTCTAAGACTGGGTAGGGGAAAAGCTGTGCATATGAAAAGCTTTTGTGTAAATAGACTTTGTGTATGCAAATAACTGGGATTGCCCTTATTTGTATGCTATTTTTACCCGGGCTTTCTTCAGTTTTTGGGCATTTGTGCCAAAGTCGACTATTCCTTTTGTCAGGCGTTGGAATTCAAAGTAGTCATTGGCATTCGCAACAGGAACACTGTAAAACATCCACTTGATGTTTATTGCCGACCCAATTGAGATCTGAATACTTTGTGGATACAATTCAAAAAAATTCCGACGCACGGCTTATAATGGATGAATATTTGTTTTGCTGAAAGCTCGCTGGAATATTGTAGCCTGTAGTGAACTGAAAGCTCGCTGGAATATTGTAGCCTGTAGTGAACTGAAAGCTCGCTGGAATATTGTAGCCTGTAGTGAACTGAAAGCTCGCTGGAATATTGTAGCCTGTAGTGAACTGAAAGCTCGCTGGAATATTGTAGCCTGTAGTGAACTGAAAGCTCGCTGGAATATTGTAGCCTGTAG
This sequence comes from Chirona hameri, assembly GCA_036785665.1. Taxonomy (NCBI): domain Eukaryota; kingdom Metazoa; phylum Arthropoda; class Thecostraca; order Balanomorpha; family Balanidae; genus Chirona; species Chirona hameri. The sequence goes on from JAXIVJ010003361.1 coordinate 36,374, forward strand.
TGAACTGGAAGCTCGCTGGAATATTGTAGCCTGTAGTGAACTGAAAGCTCGCTGGAATATTGTAGCCTGTAGTGAACTGAAAGCTCGCTGGAATATTGTAGCCTGTAGTGAACTTGAGAGTGCAGTTCGACCATAATCATCTATATTATCGCAACTCGGAAAAGCAAAGTATGGCTTCGCCATCGCCGAGTCTATTTCGTTTAGCATCGAAGGCCAGAAATCGTTTTCCATTAAGAAGTCCTTGATGTGTCAATTTAAACGTCGGAGAGATCTCGTTTTATTCTCGGCACGTGGAGCTGCCCACGAAGCTGAGAGCTGGCAGCTGAGCTTCCCGCCCGGGAGTTCCCCGTCGCCCGCGGCGGGGCTGCGGCAGCCGTTTGGGCGGAGTTGCTGCAGCTCGGCCGATTGTGACGGCGTCTGAGCGTCGCCGTTGACTGTTGGTCGGCGTGGAGACCCCGGTCCAGAGACCGACTCAGACTCTGTTTATGACCCATTTGCTCCCGAGCGTGGCCATCGTTCCCAGCCGTGGTCACGAGACCCCCCCCCCCCCCCCCAATCTACTATCGGTCCGTGGCGAATCAGTGTCCGATCCAGGGCGAGTCGGAAAATCTGTCCGTCTGCTGCGACGCCAGCAATATAGAGACGTTTGTATTCATTGGTATGGAAACATCATTAACTTCTGCTGGCGCGCTGAAAGGAGGCAGCAATCCGCAGCTCGGTCGTGATTTGCGACGCTGCCGCTCATGTCAGGCTACCAGACCTTGCCGTTACATAACTCCACCAATACTGGCACCATACTGGCTCTTACTGGCAGGACCAATTGTTAGTTTACTGGCAAACGTCCGTCTGTGTGCACTGTGAACCGACGAACATCTGTAGTTGTGGGCTATGTAGGCCGCCGAATAATTCGGCCTCTGCCATGTCCGTTCTTCTGCCATGTTTGTTCTTCTGCCATGTTTGTTCTTCTGCCATGTTTGTTCTTCTGCCATGTTTGTTCTTCTGCCATGTGTTCTTCTGCCATGTTTGTTCTTCTGCCATGTTTGTTCTTCTGCCATGTTTGTTCTTCTGCCATGTTTGTTCTTCTGCCATGTCCGTTCTTCTGCCATGTTTGTTCTTCTGCCATGTTTGTTCTTCTGCCATGTTTGTTCTTCTGCCATGTTTGTTCTTCTGCCATGTTTGTTCTTCTGCCATGTTTGTTCTTCTGCCGTGTTTGTTCTTCTGCCGTGTTTGTTCTTCAGCCATGTTTGTTCTTCTGCTGTGTTTGTTCTTCTGCCGTGTTTGTTTTTCTGCCATGTTTGTTTTTCTGCCGTGTCTTCTGCCATGCGGTTTTATTCGTTCTTCTGTCAAGTGTTTTCCTGCCATGTCCGATCGTCAGCTGTCTGACACGCTCTTCTCACCGCCAGGTCTGATCGTCTTTGGTCTAACGTCCGTCTGTCTGTCCGTCTGTGTGTACCGCCAGGTCCGATCGTCTTTGGTCTAACGTCCGTCTGTCTGTCTGTCTGTGTGTACCGCCAGGTCCGATCGTCTTTGGTCTAACGTCCGTCTGTCTGTCTGTCTGTGTGTACCGCCAGGTCCGATCGTCTTTGGTCTAACGTCCGTCTGTCTGTCTGTCTGTGTGTACCGCCAGGTCTGATCGTCTTTGGTCTAACGTCTGTCTGACTGTCTGTCTGTGTATACCGCCAGGTCCGATCGTCTTTGGTCTAACGTCCGTATCTGTCTCTATGTGTGTACCGCCAGGTCCGATCGTCTTTGGTCTAACGTCCGTCTGTCTGTCTGTCTGTGTATACCGCCAGGTCCGATCGTCTTTGGTCTAACGTCCGTCTGTCTGTCTGTCTGTGTATACCGCCAGGTCTGATCGTCTTTGGTCTAACGTCCGTCTGTCTGTCTGTCTGTCTGTCTGTGTATACCGCCTGATCTGATCGTCTTTGGTATAACGTCCGTCTGTCTGTCTGTCTGTGTATACCGCCAGGTCCGATCGTCTTTGGTCTAACGTCCGTCTGTCTGTCTGTCTGTGTATACCGCCAGGTCTGCTCGTCTTTGGTATAGCGTCCGTCTGTCTGTCCGCCTGTGTGTACCGCCAGGTCCGATCGTCTTTGGTCTAACGTCCGTTTGTCTGTCTGTCTGTCTGTCTGTCTGTCTGTCTGTCTGTCTGTCTGTCTGTGTATACCGCCAGGTCTGATCGTCTTTGGTCTAACGTCCGTCTGTATGTCCGTCTGTGTGTACCGCCAGGTCCGATCGTCTTTGGTATAATGTCCGTCTGTCTGTCCGCCTGTGTGTACTGCCAGGTCCGATCGTCTTTGGTCTAACGTCCGTGTGTATGTCCGTCTGTGTGTACCGCCAGGTCCGATCATCTTTGGTCTAACGTCCGTCTGTCTGCATGTCTGTCTGTGTGTGTACCGCCAGGTCTGATCGTCTTTGGTCTAACGTCCGTCTGTCTGTCTGTCTGTCTGTGTGTACCGCCAGGTCTGATCGTCCCAGGTCCGATCGTCTTTGGTCTAACGTCCGTCTGTCTGTCTGTCTGTATGTGTATACCGCCAGGTCTGATCGTCTTTGGTCTAACGTCCGTCTGACTGTCTGTCTGTGTGCACCGCCAGGTCCGATCGTCTTTGGTCTAACGTCCGTATCTGTCTCTCTGTGTATACCGCCAGGTCCGATCGTCAGCGGTCTGACGAACGTGTACGGCTGCCGTCCGGTGACGATCGCCGGCGGCATCCTGGCCGGCTCTGCGTTCATGCTCTCCACAATCGCACCAAGTGTCACCTGGCTGATGCTGATCTACGGCGTCATGGGAGGTGAGGTCACGGGAGGCTGAGGTCATGAGGTCACGGGAGGCTGAGCACTGCGCAGGGGCGGGGGTCGTGCCCAGCAGTACCGGGAGCAGTCATGGGGGTGAGGCTGAACCCTGCGCAGGGGCGGGGTCGTGCCCAGCAGTACCGGGAGCAGTCATGGGAGGTGAGGCTGAGCCCTGCGCAGGAGCGGGGTCGTGCCCAGCTGTACCGGGCTGCAGGGAGCGCGGGTTTCAGATATCAACAGAATGGCAGGCCAGCTGATGTCCCTAGTGTGCCATGCTGCATGTCAAAAACCTGATATGTCTTCAGCATTGTCGCCAGGACGTAGCCTCAGCACGTGCATGGTAACACGAACCACAATGCATAAATACATTGCTGCTGTGTCTGACATAAATCAGTTTTCTTATTGAATGTTTTTCTAAAGAAATTTCATATTTATGTAAGCATCTCATATTTCAATTCATTAATCATTTCCAATTGTGTACAACACTTTTGACAATGCATACTGGCACAAACGAGACACCTGTGTCTCGTTAAAGATATATGCACCTAATTTGTGTTAATTTGTCAAACCATGCGCAGTGTTGGAGCGCCGAACCCGACTTCCCCACTGATCTAGCGGCTTTGCCTGGCTTATGCTGGTCTAAAGCGTCATTGAAGTGCGGTTGAGCGCAGGGGTCGTGCCCAGTGCCCAGTGGTACCCAGCGTTGCCTGGCACATGCTGGACCGCTGGTGCATGCCGTTAGTGGAGGCGATGCTGAGCGGGGTTGGAGGGTGGGAGAGGGACATGGTTCAATTCCGATATCGAGTCACTGGAAACTCAGTGACGTCATGCTGCGCCGACACGTGCACGGTCGTTGGTAGGTGCTGGTGATCAGGGCCGACACGTGAACGGTCGTTGGTAGGTGCTGGTGATCAGGAATATACGGGTGCATTACGTGGGGAATACCCCCGACATAGGTCATGAGTACAGCAGGTGGCTTGCTGATAAGGCCACAGGTCTCATTGTGGTTCCGCAGCCGATCAGGAGGTCACACTGGGAGGGAGACCGGTGACTGCCTGCGGCTCTGTATGTTGATGGGAAGGTTGTTTGTATCGACCGGCTCGCCGCGGTGGCTTTGTTACCCCCCGTTCGGCCGGGGAGCTGAGACTCACGCCACCCGGCCGTATCGTCGCGCCCCAGTGCCCTACAGATGCACCCCCTGCAGGCAGCAGCCTCCTCAGAGTGGCGAGTGGTGACCCCGACCGTGTGAGCTGATGATCGACGTTCACATACGTTTATAACTTGGTAGCCACTGCTACTGGTTTGTCTTTGGGCTTTATCATTGGTTCAATGTCATTAACATTACTCTATATTTTACTTCAGGGGTGATTTATTCTCTTCCGCATTTTTTTCCTTGCTTATCTGTTCGGTTTGGTCTTTCTGCTGATCAGCATGCATTGCGTCGAATTATTCCAGAATCAGATTTTCCCGGGAAGTTTGACCTCAGTGGCCAGAGACCAAACTTGCCTCTGCCTCTGCCTCTGCCTCTGCCTCTGCCTCTGTCTCTGTCTCTGCCTCTGCCTCTGCCTCTGCCTCTGTCTCTGGCCTCTGACCCTGGGAGCCCTGATTGACCATGACTGGCTGACGTGCCGGCACCGCTGACGCACCGCTGACGCACCGCTGACGTACCGCGGCGGTCAGCTGCTGACGGGCGCGGCGGTCAGCTGCTGACGGGCGCGGCGGTCAGCTGCTGACGGGCGCGGCGGTCAGCTGCTGACGGGCGCGGCGGTCAGCTGCTGACGGGCGCGGCGGTCAGCTGCTGACGGGTCACGTGACAGCTGCTGACGGGCGCGGCGACTCACAGCCGTGTCACTCGGGGCACGTGACCAGCCAGCTGTGTCTGCCGCGCGGTCACGGCATCGACACAGTTGGCCTCGTGCCCGTCTCTCTGTCCGAGTGTTTGTGTGGGGCAGACTGGTGGCTGAGTCCCAACCACACCGCACAGCGCTGCCAGAGCCAATAGCGCGGCCAATTTCATCAGTTGACTGGGAGGACGGAAGTCCGCACTGCGGCACGGCGTCGCTACGCAACTGCATGACTGTGCCTCTCTGTCTCTTCGACACTACACCACTACGTCACTACGTCACTACACCACTACGTCACTACGTCACCACGTCACTACGTCACTACGTCACTACGTCACTACGTCACTACGTCACTACGTCACTACGTCACTACCTTCGTCACTACACCACTACGTTACTACGTCACTACGTCACTACGCAATTACACCACTACGCCACTACGCCACTACACCACTACACCATTACACCACGTCACTACGTCACTGCACCACTACACCACTACACCACGTCACTACTTCACTACGTCACTGCGTCACTACGTCACAACGCCACCACGTCACTACGTCGATACGTCACAACGGGACAATATCACAATATCTCAACATCACTACGTCACTACGTTACAACGTTACTACATAACTGCGTCATTACGTCACTGCGTCATTGCGTCACTGCGTCGCTACGTCACCGCGTCACCACGTTTTAACATCACAGCGACACAGTGGCGGATCTACGTTAGAGAAAAACAGGCAATTACCCGCCCCCACCCACACAACAAAAAACGTTCGGGGAGGTTGTTTTTTTCGGGAAGTCGTGATTTACCCCTCCCCGCTCAACGACCCTTCGTGCTGACGCCACCTCCCCCCCCCCCCCCGGGTCAACAACATTTCGCTGACGAATCGGAGCGAAATTCCCCCCCCCCCTCCAACTGGAAACCTAGATGCGCCACTGCAGCGCCACTACAACACTGCGTTACTGCATTCCATTCACGTGGAGAGAACCAGCCACTGTGTCAGCCTCCAATTGACCAGGAAGTCATCAATTGGGGGGGGGGGGGGGGGGGGTTGCGTCGTGCCGCCGGCCTAACGCTACGCAGTAAACCATACTCACACTTAGTTTGGAAAATACACACTCAACTTAAACCACAAGTGGTGAGGAATTTCTTATGTTTTATTTAGAGAGGCGTCGTCACATTTATTGGATTGTCACTTAATAACAATACTGCAGAGTATACCCAACGTAACATTTTGTTTGTCTCACAGGCTCTAGGATGGAATTTGACCCCGTCGTTTATACCTCACGGGCTTATTGTTGTGTGCGACTTATGTTTGTCATCGTGGACTTTCGGCTGGCAGCTGGCCAGTGGCTGTGCAGATATGGTAAAGATGCATGGCGAAACTAGCACATTATTTTTCGATCAGGTTTAGGAACATAAGCCGACATTTTCCTGTGAGACAAATGAAGTGTTCGTCTCGACAGCTTATCACTTCCGCTTCTCCCACGAACCATTCCCGAGCATTTCTTCTCATATTTGTGTTTAAATGTTGATACATATTACTTCAGGTTCACTCACTCCTGTGCCTTTCGCAGGAATTTCTTTGAGCATGAAATAATCTCATCACGAGTGGTGCGTGGAACTAAATTGCTTTACTTCAGTACCGAAACACCCTGCACGTCCGGGGACGGGGCGAATGTGCCCCGTCAGATGCCCGTGCCAGTGGATGGTTGTAATACTGTTCCTTCCCAGCTGGAAGTGAGAGCTGAATGGCTTATACGGCTCTCAGGCCCGATGCCGATTGGTCTATTCACGGATGTCATAGCTAACATAGCTAACATAGTTATTAGCCACATAGCATAGCCACAAAGCGCTTTTGCCCACGTCTTTCTGGATAATATCTTCAACGTTTACATTTATCGGTGCTTATTTACGGTTGACTTAAATTCGGCGAATCGTGGGTCACGTGTATACGCTATGCCTGCACCTGCCAATTCGCCTGTATGTACGCTTTGACCCATTAGGCACGGTGCCAGCACACACACATGGGCCTACGCTGCTGGAGTCCGTTCAGTCAACAGTGCCAGCTGCGGGGAGGCCGCCGCCCAGGGCTGGCCGCCGCCCAGGACGGGGGCGGGGTGGGGCTCGGCTGGTGCTATATGCCCCCCGCGGTCCTGAAAGGTCGTCGCCCAGGACGGGGGCGGGTCGCCGCGGTCCTGGAAGGTCGCCGGTCGGTGGGTCGGCGGGGCGGGAGGGAGGCTCGGCTCGTGCGATATGCCCCCCTCCGCGGTCCTGGAAGGTCGCCGGTCGGTGGGTTGGCGGGGCTGGACGGGGGGTTCGGCTCGTGCTATATGCCCTCCCTGCAGTCCAGACATACCGCTACTCTGCAGTGGGGTCAGTGACCTCCAGTGGGAGGCGTCTGCGGCCGTCGGTGGGCCCGCAACGCTGTCTCATTGGCGCCCTTTGTGCTGCCGGGTGGTGGATGGGGCTGTGTGTGTGAGACCTTCACCCGGGTGATGGTATGAGGCTGTGTGTGTGAGACCTTCACCCGGGTGGTGGATGGGGCTGTGGGTGTGAGACCTTCACCCGGGTGATGGTATGAGGCTGTGTGTGTGAGACCTTCACCCGGGAGATGGTATGGGGCTGGGGCGAGGCCTTCACCCGGGTGATGGTATGAGGCTGTGGGTGAGACCTTCACCCGGGTGATGGTATGGGGCTGGGGCGAGGCCTTCACCCGGGTGATGGTATGAGGCTGTGGGTGAGACCTTCACCCGGGTGATGGTATGGGGCTGGGGCGAGGCCTTCACCCGGGTGATGGTATGAGGCTGTGGGTGAGACCTTCACCCGGGTGATGGTATGGGGCTGGGGCGAGGCCTTCACCCGGGTGATGGTATGAGGCTGTGGGTGAGACCTTCACCCGGGTGATGGTATGGGGCTGGGGCGAGGCCTTCACCCGGGTGATGGTATGAGGCTGTGGGTGAGACCTTCACCCGGGTGATGGTATGGGGCTGGGACGAGGCCTTCACCCGGGTGGTGGTATGAGGCTGGGGCGAGGCCTTCACCCGGGTGATGGTATGAGGCTGTGGGTGAGACCTTCACCCGGGTGATGGTATGGAGCTGGGACGAGGCCTTCACCCGGGTGGTGGTATGAGGCTGGGGCGAGGCATTCACCCGGGTGATGGTATGAGGCTGTGGGTGAGGCTTTCACCCGGGTGATGGTATGGGGCTGGGGCGAGGCATTCACCCGGGTGGTGGTATGAGGCTGGGGCGAGGCCTTCACCCGGGTGATGGTATGAGGCTGTGGGTGAGGCTTTCACCCGGGTGATGGTATGAGGCTGTGTGTGAGACCTTCACCCGGGTGGTGGTATGGGGCTGTGGGTGTGAGGCCTTCACCCGGGTGATGGTGTGGGGCTGTGGGTGATGCCTTCACCTAGTGCTGCTGTCCCGCAGTCTTTGTCAGACGATGCCGGCACGTCTTTGTGGTTCGAAGCAGCCCTTGTCACCTGTGGTGTGCAGTAGGGGGGCGGACTGTCGGGTGGAGCCGCTTTGTCGTGAGAGGCGATATTGATTGATCGCGTCCCTTGTTTCACGAACGCTGCCCTCAGTTTGTTTTTCATGGGATTAAATACACGTCAAGTCACCATGTCCACAGAGGCAGCACACAGCTAGGATTGCTGGGATATTGGAGACCGTGGACGAATTTCTTATGATGGCTGTAGGACAAGGACGACATTGATCTACCATAATTCCGAGGATTGAAGAGCACAGCTGGTATTACTTATCATGTGTTAGCCACAAAGCGCGACGTCACCCGAGCGCCTTCATTTGACCTTATAAGATGGCAACGGTCGTCTTAACATTCCAGACAGTCACATCTGTAGAAACGTTGGTTGAGCTACCAGCCTTGTTAACAACCTGCTACGCATAATCCTTAATAACACACGCAAGCATTCATAGGCGTATCCAAGGGGGGGGGGGGGGGGGCGGGCAATTGCCTTCCCCCTGAAGGTCCGTACGTGCCCCCTTTGGTCGACAAAAAATGAATGTTTTTTTTTGTAGGAAAAGATGTTGAAAATATGCCCCTCTAAAAATATAGTGGGCCAAATCCGGTGAATTTTTCTTTGATAGGGGTACAATATGCCCCCCCTGATACAAAATTGTCCCCTCCTGGAGTGAATCCTGGGTACGCCACTGCAAACATTCTCTACGAATCTAGTAGCTACTTTTGCCCCGCCACTATTTATTCTTTTGGCACACAGTCCCTGGTTATATTAGCCATTCCCTGGTTATATTAGCCATTCCCTGGTTATATTAGCCAGTCCCTGGTTATATTAGCCAGTCCCTGGTTATATTAGCCATTCCCTGGTTATATTAGCCATTCCCTGGTTATATTAGCCATTCCCTGGTTATATTAGCCATTCCCTGGTTATATTAGCCATTCCCTGGTTATATTAGCCAGTCCCTGGTTATATTAGCCATTCCCTGGTTATATTAGCCACTCCCTGGTTATATTAGCCATTCCCTGGTTATATTAGCCATTCCCTGGTTATATTAGCCATTCCCTGGTTATATTAGCCATTCCCTGGTTATATTAGCCATTCCCTGGTTATATTAGCCATTCCCTGGTTATATTAGCCAGTCCCTGGTTATATTAGCCATTCCCTGGTTATATTAGCCATTCCCTGGTTATATTAGCCATTCCCTGGTTATATTAGCCAGTCCCTGGTTATATTAGCCATTCCCTGGTTATATTAGCCATTCCCTGGTTATATTAGCCATTCCCTGGTTATATTAGCCAGTCCCTGGTTATATTAGCCAGTCCCTGGTTATATTAGCCATTCCCTGGTTATATTAGCCATTCCCTGGTTATATTAGCCATTCCCTGGTTATATTAGCCATTCCCTGGTTATATTAGCCATTCCCTGGTTATATTAGCCAGTCCCTGGTTATATTAGCCATTCCCTGGTTATATTAGCCATTCCCTGGTTATATTAGCCATTCCCTGGTTATATTAGCCATTCCCTGGTTATATTAGCCATTCCCTGGTTATATTAGCCATTCCCTGGTTATATTAGCTATTCCCTGGTTATATTAGCCAGTCCCTGGTTATATTAGCCATTCCCTGGTTATATTAGCCATTCCCTGGTTATATTAGCCATTCCCTGGTTATATTAGCCATTCCCTGGTTATATTAGCCAGTCCCTGGTTATATTAGCCAGTCCCTGGTTATATTAGCCATTCCCTGGTTATATTAGCCATTCCCTGGTTATATTAGCCATTCCCTGGTTATATTAGCCATTCCCTGGTTATATTAGCCATTCCCTGGTTATATTAGCCATTCCCTGGTTATATTAGCCATTCCCTGGTTATATTAGCCATTCCCTGGTTATATTAGCCATTCCCTGGTTATATTAGCCATTCCCTGGTTATATTAGCCATTCCCTGGTTATATTAGCCATTCCCTGGTTATATTAGCCATTCCCTGGTTATATTAGCAATTCCCTGGTTATATTAGCCATTCCCTGGTTATATTAGCCATTCCCTGGTTATATTATCCATTTCCTGGTTATATTAGCCATTCCCTGGTTATATTAGCCAGTCCCTGGTTATATTAGCCATTCCCTGGTTATATTAGCCATTCCCTGGTTATATTAGCCATTCCCTGGTTATATTAGCCATTCCCTGGTTATATTAGCCATTCCCTGGTTATATTAGCCATTCCCTGGTTATATTAGCCATTCCCTGGTTATATTAGCCATTCCCTGGTTATATTAGCCAGTCCCTGGTTATATTAGCCAGTCCCTGGTTATATTAGCCATTCCCTGGTTATATTAGCTATTCCCTGGTTATATTAGCCATTCCCTGGTTATATTAGCCATTCCCTGGTTATATTAGCCATTCCCTGGTTATATTAGCCATTCCCTGGTTATATTAGCCATTCCCTGGTTATATTAGCCATTCCCTGGTTATATTAGCCATTCCCTGGTTATATTAGCCATTCCCTGGTTATATTAGCCAGTCCCTGGTTATATTAGCCATTCCCTGGTTATATTAGCCATTCCCTGGTTATATTAGCCATTCCCTGGTTATATTAGCCATTCCCTGGTTATATTAGCCAGTCCCTGGTTATATTAGCCATTCCCTGGTTATATTAGCCAGTCCCTGGTTATATTAGCCATTCCCTGGTTATATTAGCCATTCCCTGGTTATATTAGCCATTCCCTGGTTATATTACCCATTCCCTGGTTATATTAGCCATTCCCTGGTTATATTAGCCATTCCCTGGTTATATTAGCCATTCCCTGGTTATATTAGCCATTCCCTGGTTATATTAGCCATTCCCTGGTTATATTAGCCATTCCCTGGTTATATTAGCCATTCCCTGGTTATATTAGCCATTCCCTGGTTATATTAGCAATTCCCTGGTTATATTAGCCATTCCCTGGTTATATTAGCCATTCCCTGGTTATATTAGCCATTCCCTGGTTATATTAGCCATTCCCTGGTCATATTAGCCATTCCCTGGTTATATTAGCCATTCCCTGGTTATATTAGCCATTCCCTGGTTATATTAGCCATTCCCTGGTTATATTAGCCATTCCCTGGTTATATTAGCCAGTCCCTGGTTATATTAGCCAGTCCCTGGTTATATTAGCCATTCCCTGGTTATATTAGCTATTCCCTGGTTATATTAGCCATTCCCTGGTTATATTAGCCATTCCCTGGTTATATTAGCCATTCCCTGGTTATATTAGCCATTCCCTGGTTATATTAGCCATTCCCTGGTTATATTAGCCATTCCCTGGTTATATTAGCCATTCCCTGGTTATATTAGCCATTCCCTGGTTATATTAGCCATTCCCTGGTTATATTAGCCAGTCCCTGGTTATATTAGCCATTCCCTGGTTATATTAGCCATTCCCTGGTTATATTAGCCATTCCCTGGTTATATTAGCCATTCCCTGGTTATATTAGCCAGTCCCTGGTTATATTAGCCATTCCCTGGTTATATTAGCCAGTCCCTGGTTATATTAGCCATTCCCTGGTTATATTAGCCATTCCCTGGTTATATTAGCCATTCCCTGGTTATATTAGCCATTCCCTGGTTATATTAGCCATTCCCTGGTTATATTAGCCATTCCCTGGTTATATTAGCCATTCCCTGGTTATATTAGCCATTCCCTGGTTATATTAGCCATTCCCTGGTTATATTAGCCATTCCCTGGTTATATTAGCCATTCCCTGGTTATATTAGCCATTCCCTGGTTATATTAGCAATTCCCTGGTTATATTAGCCATTCCCTGGTTATATTAGCCATTCCCTGGTTATATTAGCCATTCCCTGGTTATATTAGCCATTCCCTGGTTATATTAGCCATTCCCTGGTTATATTAGTCATTCCCTGGTTATATTAGCCATTCCCTGGTTATATTAGCCATTCCCTGGTTATATTAGTCATTCCCTGGTTATATTAGCCATTCCCTGGTTATATTAGCCATTCCCTGGTTATATTAGCCATTCCCTGGTTATATTAGCCATTCCCTGGTTATATTAGCCATTCCCTGGTTATATTAGCCATTCCCTGGTTATATTAGCCATTGCCTGGTTATATTAGCCATTCCCTGGTTATATTAGCCATTCCCTGGTTATATTAGCCATTCCCTGGTTATATTAGCCATTCCCTGGTTATATTAGCCATTCCCTGGTTATATTAGCCAGTTCCTGGTTATATTAGCCATTCCCTGGTTATATTAGCCATTCCCTGGTTATATTAGCCATTCCCTGGTTATATTAGCCATTCCCTGGTTATATTAGCCATTCCCTGGTTATATTAGCCATTCCCTGGTTATATTAGCCATTCCCTGGTTATATTAGCCATTCCCTGGTTATATTAGCCATTCCCTGGTTATATTAGCCATTCCCTGGTTATATTAGCCATTCCCTGGTTATATTAGCCAGTCCCTGGTTATATTAGCCATTCCCTGGTTATATTAGTCATTCCCTGGTTATATTAGCCATTCCCTGGTTATATTAGCCATTCCCTGGTTATATTAGTCATTCCCTGGTTATATTAGCCATTCCCTGGTTATATTAGCCATTCCCTGGTTATATTAGCCATTCCCTGGTTATATTAGCCATTCCCTGGTTATATTAGCCATTCCCTGGTTATATTAGCCATTCCCTGGTTATATTAGCCATTTCCTGGTTATATTAGCCATTCCCTGGTTATATTAGCCATTCCCTGGTTATATTAGCAATTCCCTGGTTATATTAGCCATTCCCTGGTTATATTAGCCATTCCCTGGTTATATTAGCCATTCCCTGGTTATATTAGCCACTCCCTGGTTATATTAGCCATTCCCTGGTTATATTAGCCATTCACTGGTTATATTAGCTATTCCCTGGTTATATTAGCCATTCCCTGGTTATATTAGCCATTCCTGGTTATATTAGTCATTCCCTGGTTATATTAGCCATTCCCTGGTTATATCAGCCATTCCCTGGTTATATTAGCCATTCCCTGGTTATATTAGCCATTCCCTGGTTATATTAGCCATTCCCTGGTTATATTAGCCATTCCCTGGTTATATTAGCCATTCCCTGGTTATATTAGCCATTCCCTGGTTATATTAGCCATTCCCTGGTTATATTAGCCATTGACGGCTCATGTGATCATAGTCAGCCGACAGTTGTCAGTTGCTGTGTACTGGTGTTGCTGTGTACTGGTGTTGCTGTGTACTGGTGTTGCTGTGTACTGGTGTTGCTGTGTACTGGTGTTGCTGTGTACTGGTGTTGCTGTGTACTGGTGTTGCTGTGTACCGGTGTTGCTGTGTACCGGTGTTGCTGTGTACCGGTGTTGCTGTGTACTGGTGTTGCTGTGTACTGGTGTTGCTGTGTACTGGTGTTGCTGTGTACTGGTGTTGCTGTGTACTGGTGTTGCTGTGTACTGGTGTTGCTGTGTACTGGTGTTGCGGTGTACTGGTGTTGCTGTGTACTGGTGTTGCTGTGTACTGGTGTTGCTGTGTACTGGTGTTACTGTGTACTGGTGTTGCTGTGTACTGGTGTTGCTGTGTACTGGTGTTGCTGTGTACTGGTGTTGCTGTGTACTGGCGTTGCTGTGTACTGGTGTTGCTGTGTACTGGTGTTGCTGTGTACTGGTGTTGCTGTGTACTGGTGTTGCTGTGTACTGGTGTTGCTGTGTACTGGTGTTGCTGTGTACTGGTGTTGCTGTGTACTGGTGTTGCTGTGTACTGGTGTTGCTGTGTACTGGTGTTGCTGTGTACTGGTGTTGCTGTGTACTGGTGTTGCTGTGTACTGGTGTTGCTGTGTACTGGTGTTGCTGTGTACTGGTGTTGCTGTGTACTGGTGTTGCTGTGTACTGGTGATGCTGTGTACTGGTGTTGCTGTGTACTGGTGTTGCTGTGTACTGGTGTTGCTGTGTACTGGTGTTGCTGTGTACTGGTGTTGCTGTGTACTGGTGTTGCTGTGTACTGGTGTTGCTGTGTACTGGTGTTGCTGTGTACTGGTGTTGCTGTGTACTGGTGTTGCTGTGTACTGGTGTTGCTGTGTACTGGTGTTGCTGTGTACTGGTGTTGCTGTGTACTGGTGTTGCTGTGTGCTGGTGTTGCTGTGTACTGGTGTTGCTGTGTACCGGTGTTGCTGTGTACCGGTGTTGCTGTGTACCGGTGTTGCTGTGTACCGGTGTTGCTGTGTACTGGTGTTGCTGTGTACTGGTGTTGCTGTGTACTGGTGTTGCTGTGTACTGGTGTTGCTGTGTACTGGTGTTGCTGTGTACTGGTGCTGCTGTGTACTGGTGTTGCTGTGTACTGGTGTTGCTGTGTACTGGTGTTGCTGTGTACTGGTGTTGCTGTGTACTGGTGTTGCTGTGTACTGGTGTTGCTGTGTACTGGTGTTGTTGTGTACTGGTGTTGCTGTATACTGGTGTTGCTGTGTACTGGTGTTGCTGTGTACCGGTGTTGCTGTGTACCGGTGTTGCTGTGTACTGGTGTTGCTGTGTACTGGTGTTGCTGTGTACAGGTGTTGCTGTGTACTGGTGTTGCTGTGTACTGGTGTTGCTGTGTACTGGTGTTGCTGTGTACTGGTGTTGCTGTGTACTGGTGTTGCTGTGTACTGGTGTTGCTGTGTACTGGTGTTGCTGTGTACTGGTGTTGCTGTGTACTGGTGTTGCTGTGTACTGGTGTTGCTGTGTACTGGTGTTGCTGTGTACTGGTGTTGCTGTGTACTGGTGTTGCTGTGTACTGGTGTTGCTGTGTACTGGTAGTCAGTCCCTGAGCGCGTCAGTCTGTCTCGTGGTCCCACTCAGTCCAGCTGAGCGTCTCCTGGCCGGTCCCAGCGGCACGGCAGAGGTCCCTGAGCGCCTCAGTCTGTCTCGTGGTCCCACTCAGTCCAGCTGAGCGTCTCCTGGCCGGTCCCAGCGGCACGTCAGCCCCGGCAGACAGCGCGCCTGCCGGCCGAAGTCGTTATCGATCAGCTGTAGCAGCCACCCTCCCTCTCCGCGTCTCCGTCTCGGCCGGAGACCGGCAGCTGTGTCTCGCACCGTGGAGACTACTGGAAGCCACACTGTCGCGACCGGGTATCTCTAAATGTGGCCGGCCTGACGGCTGCCATCTGTCATCGCTGGAGCGCCTGGTGACACCGGACACGGCCTCATAGCCGCCGGCATTGGCAGATGACCGGGCGGCACATTTGGTATTAGCCAATGACGCTATGCTAATATTAGTGTCAAGAAATGTTTTACGTCATTTTCGTGTCAGGAGGTCGGAGGTGACGTTACGTCACGAGCATAGTCAACCAGCGATGTTACGTCATAGCTGGCATCAGCTGATGACGCCACGTCATCAACAGCCGACGCAGTCTCATCAGCGACGTCATCAACATTTGCTAACTATTTGTCAGCAGCGCAGCGACGTCGGCTGTCAGCGTCAGAGCCGTGTCGGCCGTGTCGGCCGTGTTAGTGTCAGAGCCGCATCGGCCGTGTCGGCCGTGTCGGCCGTGTCAGTGTCAGAGCCGTATCGGCCGTGTCGGCCGTGTCAGCGTCAGAGCCGTGTCTCCCGTGTCGGCCGTGTCAGCGTCAGAGCCGTGTCTCCCGTGTCGGCCGTCCCGGCGGACTGCCAGCGGTGCAGCCGGGGCCGCTGCAGAGGTGCCGGGGCCGCTGCGGAGGTGCCGGGGCCGCTTTAGAGGTGCCGGACCGCTGCAGAGGTGCCGGGGCCGCTGCGGAGGTGCCCGGGCCGCTGCGGAGGTGCCGGCGGCCGCTGCGGAGGTGCCGGGGCCGCTGCAGAGGTGCCGGACCGCTGCAGAGGTGCCGTGGCCGCTGCAGAGGTGCTCGGGCCGTTGCGGAGGTGCCGGGGCCGCTGCGGAGGTGCCGGCGGCCGCTGCGGAGGTGCCGGCGGCCGCTGCAGAGGTGCCGTGGCCGCTGCAGAGGTACTCGGGCCGCTGCGGAGGTGCCGGGGCCGCTGCGGAGGTGCCGGCGGCCGCTGCAGAGGTGCCGTGGCCGCTGCAGAGGTGCTCGGGCCGCTGCGGAGGTGCCGGGGCCGCTGCGGAGGTGCCGGCGGCCGCTGCAGAGGTGCCGGGGCCGCTGCAGAGGTGCCGGCGGCCGCTGCAGAGGTGCCGGGCCGCTGCAGAGGTGCCGGGCCGCTGCAGAGGTGCCGGGGCCGGCGGTGTGTCGTGTTTATAAGTTGACCGGATCAGCTGGCCGTGCCATCGATCTTCTGGCCGCCGCCCGCGGTGTGATCGGCTGTGACGACCTAATGTTGTGCGTTCTCGGAACGGCCGGCACAGGCTCTCTGGTCAACAGCCGAGCTAAAGTGTATGCCGTGATTGATTCGGATATACAAATCTGAATATTTTTATTCGGTTTTTAGGTGTACATACTCCGTGTCGTAATGCTCATTTACATTGACATCAGGTATCTTCATTTTTGAGGTACCTAATATATTGGTTGATGACTGCTAAATGGTGTTCCGAGTCAATTCAAAATTCAATTGGTTATGATTAAAATAAATCGAAGTACGAAACGAATTTTCTTGTTAAATCAATTGCAATAGCGAAACATTTGGGTAATATTATGTAATACATTAATATCACGCACGTTTTATAATGGTTGTTGGTCGTGGGTCTCAGGCTGACCCGCAGCCCGCCCTCCTCGCACCCGGCGAGACGGGGCTGCCTGACCCGGGCAGGTCACGTGACCGCCGCCGGCTGTTTGGTCGCCGTCCGAGCTGGGCGCTCGTCAGGGGACGGCGGGGACCGAGGCGCGGCGGCGCGCGGGCACAGCCGCGCCACGTGTCGTGTTAGTCTGCAAATATAAACCTGCCGCTCACTCTTGATTGTAGAAATAATCATTTAGCTCCACGATAGTATGACCTGGTTAACCTGATGCAAATACATATTTGGGGGGCTAGCAGTTTATCTGACAATAGATTGCCAGTCCGAGGTCACTGCAACCGGGAGATTATCAGGGATATTCCGTCTAACCAGCTCCATAACTGTGTTTTGCTCGGCCGTCTAGCCCAGTGGTTCTCAAATAGGGATAATTACCCCCCATGGGGATAATGCAGCCTTCTGGCGGGGATAAGGGCCATTGAGCGGCTGCGTGAGAAATGATAGCTGAGTTGTTTGGTGATGGCGGACAGTGCACATACCGCACATCCATCTATCCGAGTTTCTGTTTCTCCGACGCAGACCACTTTTACGGTCTCCACGGTCTCCAATATCCCAGCAATCCTAGCAAAGTGCTGCCTCTGTGGACATGGTGACTTGACGTGTATTTAATCCCATGAAAAACAAACTGAGGGCAGCGTTCGTGAAACAAGGGATGCGATCAATAAATATCGCCTCTCACGACAAAGCGGCTCCACCCGACAGTCCGACCCCCTACTGCACACCACAGGTGACAAGGGCTGCTTCGAACCACAAAGACGTGCCGGCATCGTCTGACAAAGACTGCGGGACAGCAGCACTAGGCGAAGGCCTCGCCCACAGCCCCATACCACCACCCGGGTGAAGGTCTCACACCCACAGCCTCATACCATCACCCGGGTGAAGGTCTCACACCCACAGCCCCATCCACCACCCGGGTGAAGGTCTCACACCCACAGCCTCATACCATCACCCGGGTGAAGGTCTCACACCCACAGCGCCATCCACCACCCGGGTGAAGGTCTCACACCCACAGCCCCAAACCACCACCCGGCAGCACAAAGGGCGCCAATGAGACAGCGTTGCGGGCCCACCGACGGCCGCAGACGCCTCCCACTGGAGGTCACTGACCCCACTGCAGAGTAAATTTGCCCCTCTGAAAATATATTGGGCCAAATCCGGTCATTTTTTTTTTGGTGGGGGTACCTTATGTCCCCCTGATACAAATTCCCCTTCCTGGAATGAATCCTGAGTACGCCACTATACATCATAATATACATAATAGTACCTACATGAAATATACATCATAACATCACACTACATGACATATACATCATAGTTTAAATTCATTTTCTCTCTCACTTTATTGGTGTTACTTGCAGGAAGGTTCAAATGAATATGACATGACATTCATTCATTAGTCGTGTACTTGGTTTAAGGTTTTGGAGTAGTCCAACACTAATCCATTCCTTGTCCAGTTCATGTAGGCTCCAAAATATATGCTGAAAACTGGGAAAGTGATTATCGATGCTGTGGAACTTTCATAGATGGAATCAATTCGGCAAAACTAGCAGTGATAATGTCATATAAAAATGCGCATGCTTTTATTGAAAAATAGGCCGATTTGACCTGCGTCGGTTTCCGCTACTGTTTGTTTTCTTTCATTTTCAGCATCTCGCAATGATCATGATACTTGTTATCGAAAGCTTTGCTAATACCTATGTCCTATAATATAAAACATTGTTTGAGTTATTATTGTCATCATACACCATCTATCATGAATCAGTTACAATAACTATATATGTATATCCCTATTCCCTGCTGGGGGGGGGGGGG
>JAXIVJ010003361.1:57500-95223 GCA_036785665.1 Chirona hameri
AGGGGGGGGGGGGGGGCATCAGGGGAAAATCCCCCCCCCCCCACACACACACAGGAATCTAGGAGGGGCATTAAATACAAGTATGCCCCCCCCCCGCGCGTTCCCAATGTATCGTACAATCGTAAAAATTGTCTTTGCAGCAGTCAAAATCCAGCTATACACAGTCAAAAACCGGAAAATTTCGCATCGCTTCGCGGCATGACACAACTTTCGCAATTGCTTATGCAAATTTGAAAAATGGGAAAGTGAATAATTCCATTAAGTGTTTGACAGAGGCTCTACTTGGCGGTCATTGCTGGCACTGGTGGATTCAGGGGGGAGGCATCGGGCAAATGCCCCCCCCCCCTCCCACAGGAATCTGGGAGGGGCATTAAATACCAGTATACCCCCTCGCGCGTTTCCTGCACTGAATGTGAAAAACAATGAAAACAAACAATGAAACTTCATGAAAACGGAAGTTTTTTCTCGAGTGATTGCATTGGAAGTTTGTATGTATCCCTTTCTTTCAATGATAGACAAAACAACGCACCTGATGCAATTCAAGCACAAATTCACTTAACCCTTAACACGCTTACCCGGTGACACTTAACCCGCGCCCCGCTGGTGGGGGGGGGGGGGGGGCAGAATCTGCCCTCCCTCCCGGATTTTCTCAATAACTTGAGAACTATGATAGATATCAACGTTAAACTTTCAGTACCTCGTGCTGCATCCATTCTACGTCTTTGCAACAAATTCCAATGACATTTATGCAGTTTTTGTAGGAGATAATGACGTTATAATGACGTCATGCCATGCCATTTTTTTGTGGAAAAACGATAAATGTTTGAACAATCGTAGAAAATAGAGGTTTGTAGAAAATTGCAAAACAAAAATGTCAAAAGAAAATAAATGACATTCTCTTCAAAATGGTTATCTCTGATTTTCAAAATTATGTGTTTTTGACCCCAAAAAACGAAAATGAATAAATTTTTCCGGAAACAAAATTAACATGATACATTTTTGCAAATTTGAAGTGAATTTCTTAAGCTCGAATACCAAAATAAGGTGACTGGCCCAAATCCGCAGATAAAAAAAATGAGGGTACCTTTTTGCCACAAAAAGATGCCCCCTTCCCTCCCCCACGGAGAGAGGCTGGATCCGCCAGTGCGCCGGCCACACCAACTTTTGAAACGATTCTCCACCCATGTGTGTGTGTGTGTGTGTGTGTGTGTGTGTGTGTGTGTGTGTGTGTGTGTGTGTGTGTGTGTGTGTGTGTGTGTGTGTGTGTGTGTGTGTGTGTGTGTGTGTGTGTGTGTGTGTGTGTGTGTGTGTGTGTGTGTGTGTGTGTGTGTGTGTGTGTGTGTGTGTGTGTGTGTGTGTGTGTGTGTGTGTGGGGGGGGGGGGGGGGAGGGGGTGAAGCCACCTCAACTGAATAGGGTCCTACATCCCTGACATATAACTTGGACAGAACAGTCAAAATGTGCATCTCGCTTACAATCATAACCTGTTTAAACTTGCCCCCCCTCCCCCAGTGGCCATTTTTTTCCTCGACTGGGGGGGAGGGGTCAGGAGTCGTGGCTGGGGGATTTTGCCTCGCAGTTAACATGTTAGACGAGTCCCTGCAGTTAACATGTTAGACGAGTCCCTGCAGTTAACATGTTAGACGAGTCCCTGCAGTTAACATGTTAGACGAGTCCCTGCAGTTAACAGGTTAGACGAGTCCCTGCAGTTAACATATTAGACGAGTCCCTGCAGTTAACATGTTAGACGAGTCCCTGCAGTTAACATGTTAGACGAGTCCCTGCAGTTAACATGTTAGACGAGTCCCTGCAGTTAACATGTTAGACGAGTCCCTGCAGTTAACATGTTGGACGAGTCCCTGCAGTTAACATGTTAGACGAGTCCCTGCAGTTAACATGTTGGACGAGTCCCTGCTGTTAACATGTTGGACGAGTCCCTGCAGTTAACATGTTAGACGAGTCCCTGCAGTTAACATGTTAGACGAGTCCCTGCAGTTAACATGTCAGACAAGTCCCTGCAGTTAACATGTTAGACGAGTCCCCGTAGTTAACATTTTAGACGAGTCCCCGTAGTTAACATGTTAGACGAGTCCCCGTAGTTAACATGTTAGACGAGTCCCCGTAGTTAACATGTTAGACGAGTCCCTGCAGTTAACATGTTAGACGAGTCCCTGCAGTTAACATGTTAGACGAGTCCCTGCAGTTAACATGTTAGACGAGTCCCTGCAGTTAACATGTTAGACGAGTCCCTGCAGTTAACATGTTAGACGAGTCCCCGTAGTTAACATGTTAGACGAGTCCCCGTAGTTAACATGTTAGACGAGTCCCTGCAGTTAACATGTTAGACGAGTCCCCGCTGTCGGGGGTACGGAGTAATGAGTCATACTGGTCACCAAAAGGGGTTACTATGCTTTGACGCCGACAACAACTACCTGAAAACCAAGAGCAACAGCATACGCATATACGGATATAAATTTACGTACATTTCGCCCCTAGATGGCACTAGTAGCGAATGCCTGAAGGTATGCTGTGCCGCATAGCTTGGATCAAGGACTGCGCCCGTGCAGTGGGGAGAAGAAGGGAGGGTACCGAGTCATTCGGGTCGTCAAAAGGGGACAACCATCCCCTTGATCCTGAGGGCCACTGGTCCTCGCGGAGCTGTCTGTCTGCGCCCCGCGGAGCTGTCTGTCTGCGCCCCGCGGAGCTGTCTGTCTGCGCCCCGCGGAGCTGTCTGTCTGCGCCCCGCGGAGCTTAAATTTGTCCAACGAGTTTCTTATAGCCTATATCTGCCTGGCTATATCCTATATCTGCTATATTCCTATACCTATGTATCTGCCTGGCAAATTTCCAAAATGGACTTTGATCTGAGATAGTTGATCGGACAAATTAATCATATTGTACCGGTGCAACTGATCTAACCAGCATTAGCGAGCTGATGGGACTTCAGAACCTGTTCTGGAAGCAATCTTCCGCCCGGCACGGCCATCGCCATAAGATGAATAATCGTATCGATCATCTGCTTCGCTGCGAAACTCTGGTCTAACTATCCTGGCAGCGTTTTCTCCGCCCCAGATTCCCGGCCTGTCTGACCTTACTTTATCCCCTGGGCTGGATTTCGTTGTGTTCTTACTGACCTTACTTACTGACCTGTCTGACCCTACTTTATTCTCTAGGCTGAGTTTCGACTAGCATGACATTATTTATCTCGTTCCGGGCTGGATTTCGGCGTGTCTGGCTGTATTACCCTGCTCCAAAGCCGCGTGCCTGCCTATCCGACAATATTACCCCGCTGCAGGTCTGGGTTTCGGCTTGATCTACCTGCCGGCGATCGTGGCCGTCAACTACTACTTCGAGTCGCGGCGCGCGCTGGCCACGGGGATCGCCGTCTGCGGCTCTGGGTTCGGCACGTTCGTGTTCGCTCCGTTCGCCGCCTTCCTGCTCCGCGAGTACGGCTGGAAGGGCGGCAACATGATCCTGGCCGGCATCATCTTCAACGCCGTGGTGAGTCGACCGGTCTGACCCTGGACCGGCGCCCTTAGCACTGTACTGAACTGGGGTTGTAAAGGACGGTCGGAGTTCGCGACATTTGTTCGTTATTAGTGGTAAGATTGGCCGTAGTAGACTTTAGGTTTTTTTATAGAATGCTTTTAAGTTTTAAATGATGAACTTCGAACTTACAATATTTATTGCACTCCTATTTCGCAATATTCTGGAGTACCCTCACATTGGTAGTCCATTAACAGGCAGGGAAGTGCTCTTGTAAATGCGCACAAGACCGACGGAATCCTTGCATGTTTCGAGTCTGTACACCCACAGTAAACGTTACGCCTCGTTTATTGTATTACCCTGCGCTCTGGCCTTGACCGCCATCGTTCAGCCTAGTCATCCCCTGTCCGGTCATCAGGTGTGCGGATCTCTGATGCGGCCGCTGGTCTACAAGAAGCCCAGCGACAAGCAGAAGCCGCTGCTGCAGAAGATGGCGGAGGACAAGCAGCGCCAGATGAAGCGCGGCTCCAACGTCTCAGACAACTATTTCTTCGTGAAGCTGCCGGACGGCACGCTCGAGCGCAGGCCCAAGTGGAAGCTGAACGCCGACCCCGGCGTGCACTCGTCTCTGGCGCTGAATGAGTTCGGCTCGCCGTCGGGAGCGCTGCCGACCATCACCGAGGCGGCGCGGACGGGAGGCTCCAGTTCACCGGAGGACACGGGCACCGCACCCACTACCACTCTCTCCTCTTCTGCGCCTGCAAACGGGAACCTTATGCCGGTTGGCAGTGATAGGCATAACGACGAAACTGGGCACGGCGACGGGCAGAAGAAAGACCGTGGTGATGGTAACGGCCAGAGGTCAGAGACAGGAGACGGACAACAGCAGTCGGAGAGCACGGAGCAGAAGAGTGGCGACAGCCAGAAAGCAGCGAAGACGCCGAACCCCGCCCCGTCAAAGAACGGCGCGAAGGAGGGCGACAACGACTCTGAGAAGGCCAGTGACGAGGAGAAGAACGACGTGGTGCCCGACCTGCCGAGCGAGGATCGCGGTGAGACCGGCCGGCGCGGCAGCAAGAAGGAGATCCGCGTCCGCGCCACCAAGCGACGCAGCAGCGTGCCCAAGGGCGAGCCGGTGCCGCCCGCCAACGGCGCCGCCATGCCCAAGAACGTCTCCACTCCGACGTTCGACCACAAGCGGCGCGGCTCGGGAGTGCGCGCGGCCGGCCTGCGCCTGAGTTCCTCCGGTAACAGCCTGAACCCGGACCTGCGACGGATGTCATTTCACAACCGGCGCGGACCCGGACCCAGCCAGGAGGACCTCTGGCTGTGCAGCAACACCAGCGTCAGCGTGGGCAGCGGCTCGCGCGGCTCGCTGCCCCGCCCCGGCGAGATGCTGCGGCCGATGAGCAGGAGGGACATCTTCTACAGCGGCAGTATTGCGCACCTGGCGCAGTATCAGAGCCAGCGCAGCCTGGCCTCGTACCGCGCCTCGGTACTGTCCCTGCCGGGCGACGGCTACCAGGACGATCAGCACGACCCCAGTGAGTACCACCTGGATCGCTGAGGGCTCGCTGATCAAACTCTTAGTTCTGGTATATGGTATCTATTTTTATTCCGGAGGGGTTGCCGATGCATTTCAACAAAGATTAAGCGAGGTATTGCTTTTGAATTTCATCAATCTCTTTGCTCTGTTTAAATTCAGCCTGTATACGTATATGTAAATTTCATTTTCTTTTGTAGCGCAAGAAGTGGAAAATATCTTACTAATTCTTTCACACATTTGCATCGGCGTGAAATTGGCTAAATTTGACCAACGAAACTAGAAACTAGTAAAAGGATGGTGGACTGCGCCAACGCCCTGTATTGTAGCGGCGCTAACCGTGCGTTCTTTTCCAACTTCCTTTTTGAACAACTAGATTCCGTGAATCGCTCTCTAATACACTCGTGTGCGTGTGTGCTTGGCAGACACATGGGCTTGTGTGCTGCCGGCGGGCTGCGGTGTGCTGGCCGAGATGGTCGACATGAATCTTCTCCGCAACCCGCTCTTCATGCTCATCTGCGTCAGCAACGTGTTCGGCATGCTTGGTTTCTACGTGCCGTTCGTCTATATTGTCGACACGGCCGTCAACAAGGTACGGCACACTGGTAGGCGTGTTAGTTCCGTTGATTAAAGGGTATAGAGCCGTGATTACGAGCGAGCGCGAAGCGCTCACTCGTCCTTCCGTGGTGTATGGTAAAAATCTGATTATGAGCGGCCCGACCCGGCCCGGCCCGGCCCGACCCGTGGCGACGCTTTTGAGAAGCTCATGTCTCTGCAAACGCACGTCCGATTGACAAGCGGACTTCTTTGCCGAGCTGCCCCCATCTAACCTACCCTGTTTGAGACCAGTGCCAACTCGTGTGGGTGACTACCACTGCGCGTGGGGCGTACCGCGTGAGGGGTGTTGACAAGTGTTTTCTCACTATAACTCCGCAATGACTGGGCAGATTGTGTGCAAATTTCGCGTGTGGTTAGGGATCCCTCAGCCGCCACTTTCACACAACTCAAGAGTGGGGTGACTCTGCACGTTCGCACGTACACACCCCTATTATATATCTCAGGAACGGCTGAGCCGATTGTGTTCATATTTGGTGTGTGGTTAGGGACCTCTCAGCCGCTTCCTTTCCACAGGTCAGGGGTGAGGTGGCTTTGCACGTGCGCACGTGCACACCCCTATTTTACATCTCAGGAACGGCTGAGCCGATTGTGTTCAGATTTGGTGTGTGGTTAGGTACCTCTTAGCCGCCACTTTCCCACAAGTCAGGGGTGGGTTGCCTCTGCACGTGCGCAAGTGCTCAGTGCTCACGTTTTTTTGTAACTCACTTTCCCGATCGAGATGAAATTCACCATACATTTCGTTCGCGCTCTCTCGTTCATCGCCAAATACGGCGCCTGACTGGTTGACAAAAGGTACGGCACACTGGCGCTGCTTGTGAACTGCAGATCCACGTTATCCACGTTAATTTCAAGGAGGAAAATTGATATTTCCTCCTTTCAAATTGTTCGTTGCTAACATCACATATTCACCAAGGGACAAGAGGGGGACAGATTTGTCGAAGGGACAAATCTGGGAATTTTCATCTTCAATGAACGGTCATACTGAATGGCTTATTATAACGCCGAGGATCTTGGTCGTCTCTCATGGCTCGGTATGGCTGTATGGCTTGGCACGGCTCGGTATGGCTGAAGTGGTCGTTTCTCACGGCTCGGTATGGCTGAAGTGGTCGTCGCTCACGGCTCGATATGGCTGTATGTTAGGGTGTGGAGCGGGACCAGGCGGCGTTCCTGCTCTCTGTGATCGGCATCACCAACACGCTGGGCCGCGTCCTCTCCGGCTTCATCACCGACTTCCCGCGTGTCGACGCGCTCTTCGTCAACAACATCTGCATCATGCTGAGCGGCATCTGCGTCTTCCTCATCCCGTTCTGCAGCAGCTACGGCTCGTTCGTCGCTGTCTGCGTCTCGTTCGGCTTCTTTGTTGGTAAGTTGCAGGGCTATTGCGATGGACTGCTAATGCTCCATTACAATGTTTCGGCTCTGTTTCATCTATACATAAATAATAGTTCATTTTGTTTTATGAATTGTTTGCTTTGTTAGTTTGTTTGTTAGCCTAGTTTGTTTTTAGTCTCGTTAAAGTGAAATACATGTTCTCTCACTTTTATGTTTTTTACCATTTGTTTGTCTATGTCGCAGCTATTTATGTCTGCGTTTACTACCATAAGAGAGCCTTTTATGTTTTGTCAAATGTACGTTTTCAGTTTGTAGTTCGCTTAGGCATTTATTAGCTTAAACGTGTTTAATTGTATCCACTATGTGCCTGTGATATGTAGGTTGCAATATATATTTCACATTGGCATCCTACCAGTCATGGTTAATTTTCATCGATTTATTCATGACACTCGTTCTTTTTGTTCCCAGAACAGCCTTACATAGGCGTGCATTTTCACACTAACCGTTTTCACGAAGGATTATTGCGCTGAAAGATTCTGAAAAGTTCTGAAAAGTTTTAACAAGTTTTGGTATAGACGTCTTATTTCGACGATCCATTCCTTAACTACACAACTTTTACATGCGATTTTTTTGCTTAAAATGTCCCTCAGAATTTTGTAATATGTTGGTAAGAATATAATATGTTGACAAAATTGCGGTTTGGTGGTAATTAGCAAGATAATTATTGATAGATCAGTTGTGATGCCAGATCTTCACCGACTGAAACTTGTCAAAACTTCAGAATGGCTCAGAAACTATCTGTGGCGTGTGACGCAATCGGACGCAATGGACTCGCCCAATCCGGCCCAATCCGGCGGCCGGCCTGTGCGGCTTGGCTTTGGCCATGTGTGTGCGGCACGCGGGTCGGAAGCGGCGGCGAATCGATGCTGGCTCATCACTGTGCATGCGCAGACAGACCTGTGATCCATGACGCTGCCAGATGTAGTAATTAGTATGACGGTATGCTAAACTGGAAGAATGGACTCTAGACGCATATGTTCTTTAAAAACGTCCAATTTTGTATAATAAACTTGTTATGAGCTGAATACATGTTTCTATAACTATTGAATAGTGATAATATCGCCTAAATCAGTCATTTATTTCTTGGAATGTATAATATACTAAGACTTCTATACCCAAAATTCCTCAGAAACTTTTCTTTTCTTTTCAGCGCAATAATCCTTCGTGAAAACGGCTACTATGTTAAATACGTACTAAATACATAAGTGTTTCGAAGCTGCAACAATGCACGTTAAATTTGCATTGATTTATTTATGACGCTCTTCTTTTTGTTCCCAGGCATGCCTTACATATGCCCATACTTTCACACTATGTTAAACTAAGCAGTGAACACTGAATACAGAAGCGTTTTGAAGTTACGTTTTTTTACGTTTTTTACAGAAGCGTTTTAAGTTAAAGAAGCGTTTTGAAGATTGAACCTTCGTTTATGATGCGTGCATGTGAAACAAACGACGTTATGTTATGGTTTAAAGGGATTATACGGGTTTCCCCCAGCATAATTGAGGTACATAGTAAAACTTACTTATAATGGTGGTAGAAGTCACACGGTAGTCAAATTTGTATGGAAATGACCTCTTCTGCACGTAAGGACATTTCATAGTGCGCGGTGATGCCACCGCGTACTTTCTGCAGTACTGGTTGAGTCAGAGCCAGTCATCTCTTTTATGTTAATGAAAACATCTCACTTATGGCATATTTCCTGTTACAATAAGCAATATATGATAAAATAAACTTGTTGTTTTCCAACGACAGCAGCAGTTACCTAGTTTTTCCCATACAATTAGATATTTTTCATGAATTTTCTGCCAAAAAATTAATACGCCACCACCAAATTCTCAACGCTAAACGCCGTAAGGAAAAAAACCACAAAAACCACAAAACTCGAACGAACAGTATGTAGTAATAAAGAGTCCCGTAAGAATTGAATTTAATAATCTTTTTGTGATTCAGTGAGGACTTGCAGATAATTCGAAGCTCTAAAGTTTATGAAAAACGAAAAAACGCATGGCATTACTTGCCCGGCTTAGAGCGTCTTTAATTTAGTAACTCCTACAATCGTCATCCAGATGGCAAAGAGCGCAATAATTATCGCGTATGTCAAGGTGGTTTACATCAAGGATATGTTTTCATAGCAATTTCACACAATTTCGCAATTTCAGGCTTACCTTCATGTAAAGGTAAACTTAATTCAATTCATGTATATTGATATGCGGGTGGCGTTCGGGAGAAGTGTCCTGGGACGGAATTGGTCTCCATCTTGTATTTTTCTCTTTAAGGTCACTTTTTATGGTGAACGTTCTATAGTAAACAGTAAATAAACCCTGGCAGCTTGCTTCTGAATTCGTAACCGCTATTTTGTCTCAGCCGCCCAGATTACTGCACCATCGAATGGGGCACCACAATACATTTTCCACCGATAGAGGCGCTGATGATCAACTGCTACCAAGCGGACCGGCGGATCTGTGTGTCAGAGTATGGGGCGCATTGTTTACGGCGGAGTTTTGAAGGGGTTAGAGTGGTACATATGTGTTCAAGCCTATACGAAATGTTGGTGTTTATAAGTGTATACGAAACCTGAAAGCATTTGTCGCTGAAGTCAATCGGTTGACCTCGGGAGGTCAAAGAGTGCCCTCGAGGTCAAATCTTGGGTACCGCTTAACTTTTTCCCTAAAGTACTTAACGAAGTCGTTTCAACGGCTAAATGTTCACACCAGCCTATAGACGGTACACAACGAGTGATCTGACTGCCTCTGATCACCGGTTGACCTCAGGTCACAACATAAGTTACCATTATGGCCTGTGAGAGAATGACGGGGTACCGCATATTTTCCCCACAAATCACTTGGAGAACCCATTCCACCACCATCGCCTTCCCTTTAACTCACCGAAGGTGCACAATGCAAGAATTGACCCTTCCTGGTCACTGTTTGACCTCAGGTCACTTGGAAATGCGCTAATATCCATTTAACGAGCCGTCCAAATACGTATTCGTTGTTTACCGGTTGATTGTGTTCACACTTAAACGAAATGTTGGTGTCTATAAGTGTATTCGAATCCTGCAGTAATTTCTTGATGAGGCAAATCGTTTGACCTCGGGAGGTCAAAGAGTGCCCGCGAGGTCAAATCTTGGGTACCGCATAAATGTTCCCCTAAAGTACTTATCGAAGTCGCTTCAACGGCTAAATGTTCACACCAGCCTATAGACGGTGCTCAACGAGTGATCTGACCGCCCCTGGTCACCGGTTGCCCTCAGGTCAAAACATAAGTTACCATTATGGCCTATTGGAGAATGACGGGTTACCGCATATTCTCCCCCCCCAAACAAAAAAATACAATACTTAGAGAACCCATTTCACCACCATCGCCTTCCATTTAACACACCCAAGGTGTACAACGTTAGACTTGACCCCTCCAAGTCATCGTTTGACCCCAGGTCACCTGGAAAGGCGTTAATATCCATTTAACGAGCCGTCCAAATACGTATTCGTTGTTTACCAGACGATTGTGTTTAAAGCTATACCAAATGTTGCTGTCTATGAGTGCATTAGAACTCCGAAAGCATTTATCGCTGAGGTCAATCGCTTGACCTCGGGAGGTCATATAGTGCCCGCGAGGTCAAATATCGGGTACCGCATAACCTTTTCCCTAACGTACTTATGGAGGTCGTTTCAACGGCTAAATATTCACACTAGCCTATAGACGGTTCACAACGAGTAATATGACCGCCCCTGGTCACCGGTTGACTTCAGGTCACAACATTAGTTACTATTGTGGCCTATGGGAGAATGACGGTGTACCGCATAATGTTTTTTCTCTCCAAAAATCACTTAGAGATACCATTATACCACCATCGCCTTCCTTTTAACCCACCGAAGGTAAATTTGAACGTGATCGGTCGGTAAACAACGAATACGTATTTGGAGGACGGCTCGTTAAATTGATATTAGCGCCTTTACAGGTGACCTGAGGTCAAACAGTGACCTTGAGGGTCAAGTCTTGCGTTGTGCACCGTTTATAGGCTGATGGTAATATTTTGCCGTTGAAACGACTTCGGTCAGTACTTTAAAGAAAAAGTTATGCGGTACCCAAGATTTGACATCGCAGGTACTCTTTGACCTCTTGAGGTCAAATGGTTGACTTCAGCGATAAATACTTTTAGGGTTCGAATACACTCATAGACACCAACATGTTGTATAAGTTTGAACATAATCGACCGATAAACAACGAATAAGTATTTGGACGGATCGTTAAATGGATATTAGCGCCTTTCCAGGTGGCCTGAGGTCAAACGGGGACCTGGATAGGTTAAGTCTTGCGTTGTGCACCTTCAGTGGGATAAAGGGAAGGCGATGGTAGTAGAATGGGTTCTCTAAGTGATTTTGGGAGGGCAAAATATACGGTACCCGCCATTCTCCCATAGGCCATAATGGTAACTTATGTTGTGCCCTGAGGTCAACCGGTGATCAGGGGCAGTCAGATCACTCGTTGTGTATCGTCTATATGCTGTTGGGAATATTTAGCCGTTGAAACGACTTCGATAAGTACTTTAGGGAAAAAGTTATGCAATGCCCGATATTTGACCTCGCGGGCACTCTTTGACCTCCCGAGGTCAAACGATTGACCTCCGCGAGATATGCTTTCATGTTTCGAATACACTCATAGACACCAACATTTCGTATAAGTTTGAACACATCTTACCACTCTAACCCCTTCAAAACTCCGCCGTAAACAATGCGCCCTACACTCTGGACGCACAGCCGCCCGTCCGATTGGTAGCAGTTGATCATCAGCGCCATCTACAATAACTTCAATTGTGGTGCCCCATTTGATGCAGATTCTAAGATAAGAAAGTGATGGACAGTAATGCCGATCAAGTACTCGTTATCTGATACAAGTCTTGAGAAACGCCAAAGTCTTAACGCTGATAATCGCTGAAATAATGGACTAAATGAGCATTGAGGTCCATGGTATATGTTTTAAACGTGTTTAAAGCTCATACAAGTGCATAAAGTGCATTTTCTTTCAGGACGGAAACCCGTATAATCCCTTTAATCATAAAGAAGAGCGCACTATCAATAGACATGACAAAACAAAAACTGAACAATACCGTTGAAAGGAACCGTTTCATTTTTAGGGAGCATTGGTCCACATAAAGTTTACCGTGTATTATGTACCCGACATTGTTTTGTATTGCAACTTGATAGCGCGGTCAGGCATTTCTGCCATTGCTCTCGATGCACTCTGTCGCCGGCCACCGCGGCGGGCTCGCCGGTGGCCGTTTATGGAAGGACCGTTTCCGGAGCGGAGTCTATGCGCGCGCTGTTACAGCCTCTTTCATCTCGCTGACCTGTGTGATCCTGGTGGACCTGCTGGGCCTCAACAAGCTGCTGAACGCGTTCGGGCTGGTGTGCGTCAGCCGCGGAATCTCGGCCGTTGTAGGGACGCCGCTGGCAGGTGACGTTACGTCCTCTCACTTCCCTCCCCAAAGCCGACTCCCTGCACAGCGCGCTTGCCGCCCAGTCGTGTGTGCGTGTGCGTGCCGTGCCTGAGCCCCTCTGCGGGGGCAGGGCAGCACCGTTCCACCGGACAGGCGGCACGTCGGCGGCGGCGGCAGCGGCAGCGGCAGCGGCAGCGGCGGTCTCCTCAGGCAGGGTATGGACACTGATAGACCTCTGTTTCAGCTGGCTACATATCGTTGACATGCATGGTGCTGGTTGACTTGCTCGGCATTGACAAGCTGTCCAACGCTTTCGGTCTTCTGATCCTGTTCAGAGGCACGGCCAGTATGGTCGGCCCGCCCGCGGCAGGTACGTCTGAATCGGGGGCGTCGCGTACCCCTCTTGCCCTCGTCCGTAACCTCAACCGGAGATGCAACGGATCTGCCTTTCTAAGACCAGCTACGCCCGTCCCGTCACACAAAATTCAAAAGTTGGATCAGATTGATCGCAATGCTGTTTATAATCAGTGATTTATAATAGTTATTTGTTGGATAAGACGATACTTATGTGATTTTATGTGCATTCTTAGTATGTTGGCTGTTGGAAAATATTTTGTGTATCAGCAATACAAATATTAATAATAACGGGCATCCCTGACTTGCAAAGGGTTCATCTATTATCTGGCCGAAACGACAAGTTGCACCTCTGGAGTAACTAAATCCTGCATCCCTCACCATTGTCCTAATTGCTCTCCAAAAATGACATGGATACTTCGTTGACGCGCTTAACCCGACAATATAACGTTATTTTCACAATTGATCTTAAACGGCGCAATTTTATGTTTACCGGAGATACCAAAACTCCGTTGAGTGCACTGCAATATATCATGCATACAAATTGTTCCAAGTAAGTGCTGTTTTGTGATGATGAACATTGTGTGCTAAGTTCGCCGCTTATTCCTTTGGGAGGATGATATACTTTCATAGCTACGGCAACAAATTATTTCATCATACCTTGCAAATTATTCGCTCGCATAAGAAAGTACCTACACCTTTTATGAAGTTGTCAAACCTTATTTGCCTTTATCATGGATTATGGCCGCGCCTAATCTCATCTTTCTTAAAAAAATGTCATCATATGACGTTCATCGCACCGCCACTCATACATATTTATGTAAATACTTTAATACGCTGATCTCAACATTATATATTCAAAATACCGGACTGATGTTAGCCAATTAAGCGCTATCATACAATGGTACAATGACCATAAGTTTTTTTAATGAATACTGTTAAAAAAATTTGGTCAGTAATAATTCACAAAAAAATACACAGTCATAAGAAATGCACTCTTTCTCTATTAACCTTATAGCTGGTGCATGCTCTCCTAGTTTTAGAAGGAATGCCACATTGCATAAATTGTGTCGTGGAAACGAGTCTCCTGATCTGGTGTTTGTGTGTCGTAGGCAGCGGTTTTCACTGTTTGGTGGTCGTCTCCGTGTTTCCATTCACAGGAAGTCTCCAAAATTACAGAACACAATAGAAAGATTTTCCTATAAAGGCTCATGTTCTTTCCATTCTTTTCTCTATTCCTTTCCGTCTCCTTTTCTCGAATAATTT
Source organism: Chirona hameri (assembly GCA_036785665.1). Classification (NCBI taxonomy): domain Eukaryota; kingdom Metazoa; phylum Arthropoda; class Thecostraca; order Balanomorpha; family Balanidae; genus Chirona; species Chirona hameri. The sequence goes on from JAXIVJ010003361.1 coordinate 71,596, forward strand.
ACTATCAATTGAAATAAACATTTAAAAATGAACAAGAACAACAATCTCATTCTTCCTAAACAAGGGCTTAAAATAGGCAAGTTGTAAAACTTCTGGCTTTGCATCATCTTCAGCTCGAAGCCAGGCAGCTCGTTCCAGAAGTTTTTCTTAGTAGTTGTTGTCCTTTTGGACCGATGATTCATTCCTATGATCGCTAATACTAACCAGAGTACCAGTAAGACGCCTTAATTGGCGAAGGACGAGCGAGCCCGTAGAAACCCGGTAGTTTCTGAGTTACGGAACAGGGGTGTGCACGTGCGCACATGCAGTGTGACCCAAAGTTTGCCTTGCGCGACATTGCCAGTAGTGTGGTTTCAAACCACATACCAAATTTCAGCTTAAAGGAAATAGTTCACCTTCAACATTAGTTTTAAACTGAGATAGCAGTTTTGTAGCCCGTGTTGGGAAACCCCCCATCTGCAAGTTTTCTTGACTGAAAAGACTCTCCAGCCGAATATATTTGAGGTTTTGGCGAAGGAATGCGGTGCTGGCGAAAGAATGTTGTACTGGTCTTAGCCCGGGCAGAGGTTATACCATCAGCCAATCAGCTTGCAGCTGGTGCTAGCGAGCGAACGCCGGCCGCCGGTTGGAACATCTCCAATGCGAGTCTATCTTTACGCGACTACTTTAGAATCTGATTGGCTGAACCATTTTTTTACATTCGCGTGACGTCAGGACTCTGACTCAGAGAGTATGCATATAGTTTTGATAAACCGTAAAAAATTACGGCTTTCTGTCCTGAATCGGCGCGATACAAGGCCATTTTTGACAATATAAAAAGAAATTGTATTAAAAAATATAACCAAATCGTGTTGGGTAAAAAAATTCCAAGGTGAACTATTTCCTTTAATCGGTCCAGCCGTTTCTCAGCTATAGCAGGATAACGTTTTCTGACACTCCTGACGCGGCACGTCCCACGCGCCATGCTGACCCCTCACGTAAGACGAAACATATTAATAACATAATGGATTGAATGGGGCTATCAGATGGCGAAGACCGCTTGTCAATCGGATGCAGGATTCCAAAGATATAAGCTTCTGGAAAGCGTTACGGTTGGGCCTGGTCGGACCGCCTGGGCCGGGTCGGCCGCTTATATGTGAAACAAATCCCGTATTCAGTGAGGACACGCGAGCGCTTCGCGCTCGCTTGTAACCAGAGTACTAACCAGGGTACCTAATACAATCAGTACCCTTTTACACAAAATCACTCCAGAGCTTAAATGCACTTTGATGGCGAGCCTATTGTAGTTTGAACCGATGCAAATTGAAAATTTGAATAAATGGGTACTGGGTAGTGCAAAAGCCAGCTTACGAATCAATCCCAGCTAAATGTAATTCGCATAATGAACCATACACTTATCATCGTCAAACACTACCTACTCTCCAAACTATCGGGCCTTCCGCATCCGACGGTTCCAGTGGCTTCTCCCGCCCCGTACCTGACGGTTCCAGTGGCTTCTCCCGCCCCGTACCTGACGGTTTCAGTGGATTCTCCCGCCCCGTACCTGACGGTTTCAGTGGCTTCTCCCGCCCCGCATCCGACGGTTCCAGTGGCTTCTCCCACCCCGTACCTGACGGTTCCAGTGGCTTCTCCCACCCCGCATCCGACGGTTCCAGTGGCTTCTCCCACCCCGCATCCGACGGTTCCAGTGGCTTCTCCCGCCCCGTACCTGACGGTTCCAGTGGCTTCTCCCGCCCCGTACCTGACGGTTCCAGTGGCTTCTCCCGTCCCGTACCTGACAGTTCCAGTGGCTTCTCCCGCCCCGTACATGACGGTTCCAGTGGCTTCTCCCACCCCGCATCCGACGGTTCCAGTGGCTTCTCCCGCCCCGTACCTGACGGTTCCAGTGGCTTCTCCCACCCCGCATCCGACGGTTCCAGTGGCTTCTCCCACCCCGTACCTGACGGTTCCAGTGGCTTCTCCCACCCCGTACCTGACAGTTCCAGTGGCTTCTCCCGCCCCGTACCTGACGGTTCCAGTGGCTTCTCCCACCCCGCATCCGACGGTTCCAGTGGCTTCTCCCGCCCCGTACCTGACGGTTCCAGTGGCTTCTCCCACCCCGCATCCGACGGTTCCAGTGGCTTCTCCCACCCCGTACCTGACGGTTCCAGTGGCTTCTCCCACCCCGCATCCGACAGTTCCAGTGGCTTCTCCCACCCCGTACCTGACGGTTCCAGTGGCTTCTCCCGTCCCGTACCTGACAGTTCCAGTGGCTTCTCCCGCCCCGTACATGACGGTTCCAGTGGCTTCTCCCGCCCCGTACCTGACGGTTCCAGTGGCTTCTCCCGCCCCGTACCTGACGGTTCCAGTGGCTTCTCCCGCCCCGTACCTGACAGTTCCAGTGGCTTCTCCCGCCCCGTACCTGACGGTTCCAGTGACTTCTCCCGCCCCCGTACCTGACGGTTCCAGTGGCTTCTCCCGCCCCGTACCTGACGGTTCCAGTGGCTTCTCCCGCCCCGCATCCGACGGTTCCAGTGGCTTCTCCCACCCCGTACCTGACGGTTCCAGTGGCTTCTCCCACCCCGTACCTGACGGTTTCAGTGGCTTCTCCCGCCCCGTACCTGACTGTTCCAGTGGCTTCTCCCGCCCCGTACCTGACGGTTCCAGTGGCTTCTCCCGCCCCGTACCTGACGGCTCCAGTGGCTTCTCCCGCCCCGTACCTGACAGTTCCAGTGGCTTCTCCCGCCCCGTACCTGACGGTTCCAGTGGCTTCTCCCGCCCCGTACCTGACGGTTCCAGTGGCTTCTCCCGCCCCCTACCTGACGGTTCCAGTGGCTTCTCCCGCCCCGTACCTGACAGTTCCAGTGGCTTCTCCCGCCCCGTACCTGACGGTTCCAGTGACTTCTCCCGCCCCGTACCTGACGGTTCCAGTGGCTTCTCCCGCCCCGTACCTGACGGTTCCAGTGGCTTCTCCCGCCCCGCATCCGACGGTTCCAGTGGCTTCTCCCACCCCGTACCTGACGGTTCCAGTGGCTTCTCCCGCCCCGTACCTGACGGTTCCAGTGGCTTCTCCCGCCCCGCATCCGACGGTTCCAGTGGCTTCTCCCACCCCGTACCTGACGGTTCCAGTGGCCTCTCCCACCCCGTACCTGACGGTTCCAGTGGCTTTTCCCGCCCCGTACCCGACGGTTCCAGTGGCTTCTCCCGCCCCGTACCTGACGGTTCCAGTGGCTTCTCCTGCCCCGCATCCGACGGTTCCAGTGGCTTCTCCCACCCCGCATCCGATGGTTCCAGTGGCTTCTCCCGCCCCGTACCTGACGGTTCCAGTGGTTTCTCCCGCCCCGTACCTGACGATTCCAGTGGCTTCTCCCGCCCCGTACCTGACGGTTCCAGTGGCTTCTCCCGCCCCGTACCTGACGGTTCCAGTGGTTTCTCCCGCCCCGTACCTGACGATTCCAGTGGCTTCTCCCGCCCCGTACCTGACAGTTCCAGTGGCTTCTCCCGCCCCGTACCTGACGGTTCCAGTGGCTTCTCCCGCCCCGTACCTGACAGTTCCAGTGGCTTCTCCCGCCCGCATCCGACGGTTCCAGTGGCTTCTCCCGCCCCGTACCTGACAGTTCCAGTGGCTTCTCCCGCCCCGCATCCGATGGTTCCAGTGGCTTCTCCCGCCCCGTACCTGACGGTTCTAGTGACTTCTCCCGCCCCGTACCTGACGGTTCCAGTGGCTTCTCCCGCCCCGTACCTGACGGTTCCAGTGGATTCTCCCGCCCCGTACCTGACGGTTTCAGTGGCTTCTCCCGCCCCGTACCTGACAGTTCCAGTGGCTTCTCCCGCCCCGTACCTGACGGTTCCAGTGGCTTCTCCCGCCCCGTACCTGACGGTTCCAGTGGCTTCTCCCGCCCCGTACCTGACGGTTCCAGTGGCTTCTCCCGCCCCGTACCCGACGGTTCCAGTGACTTCTCCCGCCCCGCATCCGACGGTTCCAGTGGCTTCTCCCGCCCCGTACCTGACGGTTCCAGTGGCTTCTCCCGCCCCGTACCCGACTGCATCTCGTGTCTCAGTGTCGCATGCTCCGCTATGTCCGTTCCGTGCTGCTGCTGCGGGGCTGGGGAGGAGCGAGTGCAGGCCTCCCTGAGGCGACAGGTAAGACAGGCTGCAGGCCACAGTGACGATCGGCGACTGGCCAGTGTTTCAGTCTCGTGGTACTCGTCCCATGGTGTCGGTGACCGGGCACAAGGGTAAGAGACCCGTGCACAGCGCGCCATCCAGTCGTGCACTGCACCACGTACCCACACGACGCACCCACCCACAGTTGCACCTCGCACACAATTCATCCCGCGTACTCATATGTCTGTCTGCCAATTTGTGCACATGTTAACGCTTTTTGTGAAAGTTGGAGTAATATCGAAACAGTGACACTTTGTCGCAATGGACACAAGCTCCTCTTCAAGGGCGCCGCCACCTTCCGAAAGTTGGGGGGGGGGGGGGGGGGGGCGGAGGCATTTTTAAGTCGATTCTTTCCATGCAACGCCCATATGCGTAATGCTAAAATCCGAAAATGTTGGGGGACATGTCCCCCCGTCCCCCCTGTGGCGGAGCCCCTGCTCTTATGGTGGATAAGATCACATTCAGCAAGCTGCTTGGCCGCTTGATGCACTGTTACGGGTGCCAAAGGTAGGCCCACAACGCCTCAAATCGGTCGAAGCGACTAAAAATCTAAGCAACTTCTGCTAAGCAAACTGTGCTTCAAATCAGTTCCGATGACTTTGTAGAATTGCGTGAGCATTTGTCATATTTGCCTTCCCCCATTGTTTTTTTGGGTATACTGTTTTGGATCCGTCCTTTGGTTAGAATGCTCACGGCAGGGCGACGTCACCATAGTTAAACCTTCAGTTTTGCGCGACATGTTTGCAATATTTTTCGTCAGACGCTAACTCAGCCCTTTTCAAATGAAGACAGACACAATAATGTTCAATGTTGGTGTTTAACAAAAATATCGGTGTGTGTTGTTTCGCGGATAATTGATTTTGCACTTTTATGACATTTGGAATACAATTTTAACGTTTTCCATTGAAATTTGTATTTCCCTTATAAATAAATAATCGACAAAAATGGCTTGGCAGGTTTATTTTCAGAGTCAATTTTTGCTAAACAAGACATCATACACTTTTAACACCAAGTTGTCATTCAATTACAAGAGAGGCTGACCAGGGGCTCCGCCACAGGGGGGACGGGGGGACGTGTCCCCCAAAACATTTTCAGATTTTAACATTACGCCTATGGCCGTTGCATGGAAAGAATCGACTTCAGAATGCCTCCTTCCCCCAACTTTCGGAAGGTGGCGGCGCCCTTGAGGCTGACATCTGTTCTCTTTCTACACATTTACGCTACAGCTAAGGGCGCCGCCACCTTCCGAAAGTTGGGGGGGACGGAGGCATTCTTAAATCGATTCTTTCCATGCAACGCCCATAGGCGTAATGTTAAAATCTGAAAATGTTGGGGGGGGGGGGGGCACGTCCCCCCCATCCCCCTCTGTGGCGGAGCCTTTGGCTACAGCATACAGCTTCACTGGTCGGCAAGTCCCTCCTTTTTGACGAGTTTACACAAATAAATCAGAACGCTCTACATTTCTGCTGAACACAAAGCAAAGCAGGTGAATTTGGTGTATTGGGTTCGGTCTCGATCGCAAGTGCATGACGCATGCTAACGTTACCTGTTGCTTCAGCTTACATGGACACTTCTTGCTAGCTTAGCTTTGTGGGTTAACACTCTTCAGAAACCTGGTTGACATTCATTAGCTGTTATTTATGCCTCTAACATTCATAATATTTAGATTGATCATTGTTAGGCAATAACAATTATAAATACGAAACTTGTGCCTTGTTTGTTACCCGCCCATGCAGGTGTAATATTGACGAATAATATTTCAGTATAACGTAATACACACCTTCCTATGGATGATACAATTTAAATTTATTTCACTTTTTACCATTTCCAATGCAATGTATAATTAAGGTATCGAATATTTGTCTGGTTATGAACACGATATTCTATATTATCTGTTATTTATTATTATACGAACGAACATGACGAAACACAGCGCGTGTTACTTTGAGTTTCTTCTCATTATGCTTTTTATGCTTATTATTGCATTGTATTTCAATTTTTCCTTGGCGGATCAGGAACGGGTGGTGGGGGTCCCAAAAATGATCACACAGTTCTGAAAACTCATCGGATTTCGGTTGCTGATGCATTAATAGCTGATTTAACACAAACGTTCCTTAGTAAAAGTTGCTGAGATTTTCTTCTATATCAGGAAATGTGTCCATTTCGCGCCGATTTCAGGCGGTTCGGGGCATGGCCCCTTGCCTTGTACCCCCCCGGATCCGCCCATGAAATTATTCCGAATCTTTTGATTCAGCGACTCTCAAATAGGGGGTAATTGCCCATTTGGAATCCTGCAGCCTTCGGGCGGAGGCAATGGCTATTGACCAACGGAGTGATACATTATAGCTGATTCGTTTGACGATGGCTCTCAACTCACAATGCACATTCATTGTGTGTATATACATTAGATACATTGTGTGTTGACTGGGATAGATGCACATACATTGTAAATCTATCCCAGTTTCTGTTTCACCGTTATCACATGATCGCGAGGAGCATCAACACCACTCAATGCTAAACATGCTCAGGTTATGTTGTGGTGTATGTGTTGTCATACAAACTGAGACTGCGACAAACTCAGACAAACTGCGAACTGGTGAGAGGTACCATTGCTTGCTTTGCTTTAGTTATTGCTTGCTTGCTTTAGATACCAGTAAGACGCCTTAATCGGCGAAGGACGAGCGAGCCCGTAGAAACCCTATAGCAAGGAAATTGGCCAGTGTTGTGCGCACGTGCAGTGTGACCCAGAGTTTGACTTGCGCGACATTGCCAGTAGTGTGGTCTCAAACTACACACCAAATTTCATCTGTTTCTCAGCTATAGCAGGGTAACGTTGTCTGACACCCCTGACGCGGCACGTGCCACGCGTCATGCTGACCCTTCACTTGAGACGAAAAATGTCAATAACATAATTGATTGATGGGGGCTGGGCGCTGGGGCTATCAGATGGCGAAGACCGCTTGCCAATCGGATGTGGGATTCCAAGGATATAAGCTCCTCAAAAGTGTTATGGTCGTTATGGTCGGTCACTTATATGTGAGAAAAGTCCCGTATTCAGTGAGGACTCGCGAGAGTTTCGTGCTCGCTCGTAAAATGCAGCAGCACACCTGTCCACTTATGCTCCTTTCTCTAGATGGCACAAGTCGTAAACGCCTGAAGTTATGCTGTACCGCATTGCTTGCAGCCGATAACTGCGGCCTGCGCAATGGGGGAGGTAGTAACGAGTCATTCTGGCCATCAAAAGGGAGATAACCATAGGCTTGAATCTGAGAACCACTGTTAGATGGTTTTGCGAGGTGAGGGTCCGTGCTAAGCACAGCGAGTGGTACAAGCGCTGAACCCGCCATCCGGTCGAGCAATATCCAACAGAACAGCGAAGGTTGTACGTGCTCAAACATGACTGCACTGGACATAGTCTGGTACATATATGTTTGGTTTGCCCTGGACGGAAATGGTCCTCCCCATCTTCTGTTGTCACCTGGCCTTGAGCGCGACCGCTGCCATCGGCGGCAGTCCTCACATTCAAGGGCAAATATGAGAGCATCGAAGCGTCTCAAACCCAGAGTGCCAGAGCGGTCGTGCGGTCGTGGCTCAATTCATGCTTTGCCGTTTCACTCTACTGGGGCGAGCCAGATAGAGAGTTTAACGCATTTTACCGATTTAAATGGAAATGGCGGTCTTTTTCTGAAAATAATTTTGATCTTTCATTCATGCAGGTTATGCATTCCTGCTTTTAGTTTCCTCATTTTCAGTGACCGCGTTGAGGTTTGACATACAATCACTATTGTTTTTCAAGACGTATATACTCATTTTGTCTAGCTTCGACATTACTCCAACTTTCCCCTCGAAATATATATGTTTATGCATGCGGCGATAGATGCTACTAATGTATCATTTTTTTCACACTTTTTTTCATTGTTCAAATAACTTTGCAAATGTTCTGCCTCCTTTGTTTTCGTCATTTTGCATGTTTTAAGGATGGTTTGCCACGACCTGAATAACTATGATGATTGTTTTCGCAGGATCTGTTCTGTACGTTTATTTGTAATATTGGAATTTGTATCTGAAGTTTAACAAAGGTCTGTCTTTACCGCGTAACTATGTCACATTTTTATTCCAAATGTGACCGTTGATTTTCACCTGTACGGTCTTCCCACTTCATCATATAATTTTGTTGTGCATACCAAGTAAATTAATTTTAAAATAAAGTCGGCCTTGTTCATTTGAAAAATTGTGTCATCATATGAATACATGTTGGACTTATTACTTCATTGAAGCAGAAACACCAAAAATAAATGATTCTCGACTCTTCATCCAATATAGCGTAATACGAAATATCGATTATTGCAAGCTCAGTGTAACCGGAGCAGTGTATATTTCTGAATCGCCTGAACTCGGCATCTCTTGTGCCGGCAGCGTCATTGTGAGCTGCCACATTACCCACGTTGGCATACGCTGTGTCCCTTATTCAGCGCAGATACTGCCGTGTCCCAGAGCGACCTTGTCTCGCCTTGTCCCAGAGCGACCTTGTCTCGCCTTGCCCCATGTCCCCATGCCCCTTACCCCATATGTCCCCGTGTCCCCTGTCCCCATATGGCCCCATGACCTGACTCCGTGACTCACGGCGCCGCTCCGACGTGTCCCCAGGCGCCCTGTATGACTACACCGGCGACTACAACGTATCGTACTACGCCGCTGGCAGTCTGCTGCTGGTCTCCAGTCTGACCAGTTTCATGGTGCCTGTGGCCCGCCGCTACCTGGAGCGCCGCGACGGCACCGCGGCCAGCACCCCAGGCTCGCCGAATGTTCCCGAGCTGATCGTCAGCGACGAGAACGACGGCTCGCCGGAGGATGTCGTCTGAAGGGCGGGAGAGGAGCGACGGAGATGGTGGAAAGCGTCGTTTGCACATGAGACGCCGCCGGAGCCGCGGCTGGCTGAGCAGAGGCGGCTGGCGGTCTGTTGTCCTCAGCTTGGCTGAGTTTGGCGTTGTTCTGAGTCGGCATCACCTCGTGCTCACCGCCCGCGTCCCGGCGGTGACCAGGCAGTGGTGAGGACAGGAGGATGACGTCAGAGGACAGGAGGATGACGTCAGGGCGCGGGGCACCAATCATGTAGGCGTCTGCGACTGTGTGAGCTCTGCACTGACCAATGGGCGTTCGCTTTGTGAGCGACCGATGAACTCTGCAGCCGAAATCATCTTCATCATTGGGGTTGCGTGTAAATCATGAGAACCAGGGCGGGGTCAGAGAAGGTCAAATACGTGCCATCGGAGACTGGTAGTGACCGGGAGTTCCCCCGCTGAAGAGGGCGGGGTCACGTGACGCTACGTGGCCGGCGAGCTTCGGCAGGTGGAGGAGCCTCACCAGGCCCGTACGGCTGACACAAATGGCACCTGCCTGTCCACCGTCGGCCGTGGTGAAGTGGTATGTGGCACAGGGTGGTGTGGAGGATGGTGGAGCCTCGGCCCGCAGTGGCGCCACCTATACCGAGGAGGGCCAGCGCGTGCTCGGCTCACTGTGGGCCCTGGGACATGAAACTGTGATACTGGGGTCATTCCGGGACGGAAAAATTGTCGCGTCTGGTGTGGCGTGTGGCGGCGGGCCCCGGGACACCGCGGAGATGGAGCGGCGTCTTCAGTATCTGATGACGTCACATCCGACGTCACGGCTGATGTGACGTCACAGCGATACAGCTCCCGGGCAGACGCGGATATTAATCAGATGTCAGCTATGTGTGCCGAGTGATTGTGACGTGATGATTGGGCGGCCGTGGAACGGAGCCGGAAGGGAGGTGATGCACCGGAATCCGGCCCGTCTCGCGCGGCGCGACGACACGGCTCGACTGTCGCTGTGTGTCACTGAGCGACACTGTCGACTGTCGCTCGACTGTCGCGGTGTATGGTGTCGATCGAGGAGGCATTTACATAGTGATCACACACTCCACCGCACAGTAATCGCTTTTAATAAAATGTTTTGAATATCCGATCATGTCTTACCGTGTAAAACCGTGTCTTCCACTTGCAGCTTGTGACTCTGGCGCTTTTAGCGCATGTGAGCACGGTAGGTCTCATAGCATTTGGACGAGCTCCTAGGATTGCTTGTTTCAAAGCGGAAGCCGGGCGATATTTTAAGAGGACTAGAGCGATGACCGATGTTCTGCACCATTAGAGCGTGTGTAACAAACACATTCCGCCATCCACCATGATCAGTCAGTATAAACACTCAGTTTCAGGGTAAATATATATATTTTAAACTCTACAGCAACGCAACGGTGTGCGACACATAGGCGTGCGCTGGAATATGCGTTGGCACATTATTATGCACACATTTTGTGCGTTAATGCGTGAGAGGACTCAGGAGCCAACAGATTGCTAGCAACCGACGCTCCTAACTGGACAATCACGAACACGTTGACATATCGTTTCGCCGTCAAAAGTATTTTACCTGCTGCAATACACATATAGAATAACGTCACAACGTGTACCGTACGCCTCTGTTCAGAAGCCCCATACAGAGGAAAGTCGTGTCCTGATCCTGATCAGGGCACGTCTCATAGGTCCTGCTAGATTGTCGGTAGCAAGCCTGCATTACGCGGAATAGCAATGTGCCGTCATTTTGTGCCAGCATTCCAGAGCAGATACCCATGTTGGGTCCGCTTCAGGGAAAACATAGATGAGCTACGTATGGCTCAACGCTCTACGAGGAGGATTAGGTCAATAATCAATGTCAACATCACTGTCAATATCATCAGCATAACTATAGTCGAGCGAGACAGAAAGTCCATATGTAATCATGGGCAACATCAAGCTTACACTGTTAAAAATATTTAGTAACATTGGGTGCTTCCGGGTGCTAATGTAAGCCAATAAGCAGCCCAGTATGCGTTGTTGAATTGCCTATGGTGCTAGTGGAATACTTGCACAAGCATGGTCTATCTATAACATTATAAGTAAAGCACCATTGCTGCTAATACTCGAGTGCATACGTAACCCATCAGCACGTTTCACTCTCGTGCTACTTTGTGTAGTATCTTGTATGACAAAGGCTCCTAGAAGTAGCATCCTGTATACTGGACAAAGCACCTTTCTCCCAATAAGTAAAGCCTTATTGATACTAAGTTGCCATTGGCCGCGGCTGCGCATGCGTGTGAGGCACTGAGGTAGCATCTCGGGTACTTTGTGTAGTATCTTGCTTTGACAAAGGTTCCTAGAAGTAACATCCTGTATAGTGATACTATAGACAAAGTAGCTTTCAGTTGCCATTGGCCGCGGCCGCGCATGCGCGCGAGGAACTGAGGGTTTGAGGCAGCCATTTTTGTTCAGTAACCGCGTGATCGTGATGGTGTTTCGTTCGCTGGTGACGAAGTGCTTTATGAAAGGTGCACTTTATGCATGGTGGAGTGATGCGGGCATATCAGAAACGTTTGAATATCATTTATGAAGACATTGTGTTGTGCTGTGATCATCAATTGAGTAATTAAAGCAACAAACTCGAGTTTGCGGACATCTCTACCGTACGACGAGACACGATCCTCAGACGCAGCCCGCCAGAAGGGATTCGTGGTACGGGAAAAATCAAGACGCTGTCGACGACATTAAGGTACACTTTGTATTGTTCAGCTTTCTGCTTCCCTATATGTTTGTTGTAAATATTGTGATTTGTATAATACATTATATTGTCATTGTAAAGTTGTGTTTTACTGAAGATGTGCGAAATGCCTCAACGAACGCATTGCCACTCGGACATCGGACCTGTTCAGGCATTCGAATCAGTCGTAGGACATCTAATTTGAAATTCGTGTCATTTAATGACACGAATGTTTTTTATATATATTCATATGATGGCAACCCTATCGCCGTGCCCGCTGGTGAAAATATGACACTATTGTTCGCTGTTTATGGTAGTCTGTTATTGGCTGAAGGAATCACCTACAAAAATTATAGCGCCGGTGGAGTGCTACGAGTGTGATTTTTTCGTTTTTAGGCGAGCCTCAAACTTGCCGGCACCTCACAACCTAGCGCCGGTGGAGTGCTACAAGTGTGATTTTTTCGTTTTTAGGCGAGCCTCAAACTTGCCGGCACCTCACAACCTAGCGCCGGTGGAGTGCTACGAGTGTGATTTTTCATTTTTGGGAGAGCCTCAAACTTACCGCATGCGATGCGTCTTATGAAGAATAACGGTGCTTCGAATGTGCTATCTGTAGCACCCCGGAGCCAAGCACAGGTAGGGTGCTGAAATTCGGCGAATCAAGCACCTTTTCTGACCGGCATCGTGGTACTATCTGAAGAACCCTGGGGTGTTGCTGTAGCATGGCTTAGTATACCACGGTGCTAGCCCAAGAGCCCTGACGCGTTAACGTAGCATTGCTTTGCTACTATCTGAAGCACCATACGAATGCTGTTTTTCGGCGAAAAGGATTAGCACCTTTAGGGTGCTAAATATTTTTAACAGTGTATATTGACCCTTACTCCTCTGAATAAATGTGTTGTAGAGCAGTACAAATTGCATACGATTTTACAAATGCTGCTGCGGTAATACTAAGTATAAGACGTACATTTGAACATTCATTGTGACAAATGATAACGATCTTCCTATCACTCGATGTGTCATCTTGCACTCTACATGCATGTAGGTGGTGAAGACACATTGTACGGTCTGGAATGAACATAATTTAGTACGGAATGAAAACATGACACAATTTGGTGCAATATAATATCACATGATATCCGGTCACTCATTCCATTGACTCTGCTTTAGGCAAGCCGAAATATTGCAAAATGTTCTAAAAAAATGTTCTTTTAACCGAAGACCATTTTCGTGAATGATAAGGAAGGATACAGACGTGCTTAATGCACCGATACAGCGAAGCACGGCACGCATTATTAATATGACGACTGTAACAGGTGACCGAAGCAGCATGCACAAATTCACAATCATGAGCAACGGGGCTTTGAATCGGCTCTCTGGTAGGATCAGATCAGTGCCAGGCAGCGGCTCTCAGTTTTATCGCCATTTATCTGTGGTTAAAAATAAACACCTGTAGAGCCTCCTCTAGTTCATGTCTATGATGATGAGGTATATGACGCATGAACGCAGCCTCACCTAACTCCGAAGAACGATTCAAATGTTAAATGTTAGGTTCTATATGTTACATAGAATAGCAGTCTGGACCCTAAGGTTGTATCAAACAAAACAGTTTTAATCAGCACAAAAAGCAAATATTATAAACGCAATATTTGAATTGCTTTATTCCCTACAAATATCTGGGATAAGCTCATTTCCTGTAAATGTTTTGACTGCAGATGTGCAATAAGGTTTTGCACTAGACAATTCATGACAACTAGGCTGCACATTGCACAATCACATGATGTGGGGTGCTAGAAGACAGTTGGGAGTCTGACCAGTACAGTTGGGAGTCTGACAGTTGGGGGTCTGACCAGTACAGTTGGGAGTCTGACAGTTGGGAGTCTGACCTCTATACAAACCGTCTCCTAAAATGGACGTGACACTCAAGGCAAGCAAGTCCTGGCTAATGCTTGTGGAGTGGAACAAGCTTACTATCGACAAATGGCTTGTCCACGACGGAACGTATTTTCTAAGTGCATCAAGTTTATATTGCCTTCGGACGTAACGGAACGCAGACTAGTTAAGATGGTACTCGCAAACTAGTAACTAGCGAACTAACTCCTTGTCACCTTCTTCTTTTTGTGTGATATATCAACGATATTTTCCAATGCAGCCCTCTAGCTCACCCCTGCATGTAGGAAGAACGGCGTGGCCAAATGATACTGAGTCGCTTACATTTAATGTTGTATATATGCAACATTAAATTTAAGCGACTCAGCATCATCGGTGACATGCTTCTTTGATAGCCATGACATGCTACATCATATTAAACTTCAAACACATTCTGCAATTTAGTTCAACGTGCACCTGCATTTTCGAATACATAACAATTGGTTGTAGGCCTAATCGGCGATAAGGAACAGTACCTGTTCAAGTTGTGAGGCTGAACGCTTGCCTTGGACCCCTCATATCATCAAAGTATTACCAATGTTCTGACATTCGATACTGACCTTCATAATGATCAATCAATAATCACCTCCCAGGAAATCCTCTTCGCAGACCCCGACTCACCGCGAGCGATATCATCCCGCGAACAGACCCCGACCGCCCGCGAGCGATATCATCCCGCGAACAGACCCCGACTCACCGCTAGCGATGTCATCCCGCGAACAGACCCCGACTCACCGCGAGCGATGTCATCCCGCGAACAGACCCCGACTCACCGCGAGCGATGTCATCCCGCGAACAGACCCCGACTCACCGCGAGCGATGTCATCCCGCGAACAGACCCCGACTCACCGCGAGCGATGTCATCCCGCGAACAGACCCCGACTCACCGCGAGCGATGTCATCCCGCGAACAGACCCCGACTCACCGCGAGCGATATCATCCCGCGAACAGACCCCGACTCACCGCGAGCGATGTCATCCCGCGAACAGACCCCGACTCACCGCGAGCGATGTCATCCCGCGAACAGACCCCGACTCACCGCGAGCGATGTCATCCCGCGAACAGACCCCGACTCACCGCGAGCGATATCATCCCGCGAACAGACCCCGACTCACCGCGAGCGATGTCATCCCGCGAACAGACCCCGACTCACCGCGAGCGATGTCATCCCGCGAACAGACCCCGACTCACCGCGAGCGATGTCATCCCGCGAACAGACCCCGACTCACCGCTAGCGATATCATCCCGCGAACAGACCCCGCTAGCGATATCATCCCGCGAACAGACCCCGCTAGCGATATCATCCCGCGAACAGACCCAGACTGAAAGCTAGCGATATTATCCGGCGAACAACAGCGTGCTGGCGATCGTTAGCACAAGCGGAAGTGCACCGGCCGTCGTTGAGATGGCGCTGTTGCAGCCGTCGTAGTTGCACGTCAGGACGCAGCCGTGCAACATCTCCTCCTGGAAGCGGAACGCGCCGCACTGCGACTCCATGTTCTTCAGCACGCAGTTCCTGATGACGAGCACCTCCCCGGTGCGGGCTGTAACAGGGTGCAGTGGGTCGAATAAGATGACAGGCACTTCGTTTGTACGTAAGAGACACGGGGGCCGGCTACAACAGAGTGCTGTAGAATGTAACATCGAAGTTACAGGCGTGACGGAGCGGACGGTGAGATTATCTGAGTACAGTGAACGGTGTACGGAAAGGGCCAGACTGGCGCCGAACGACCATGTCGCAGTATTGGACGGGACGTTAAGCCGCATATTGATTGGTCAGTGCAGACCTGTTGTTCTCCTTTATCTCCGATAGATGTTTTTAACCAGAGGAAAATGCAATTGTAATGACATTTGCTGGTCGCACAATTCCGGCCATAGAATGGAAGGCGCATTGCGAGTTGACTCTACAAAGCTACAAGCACTGTAAGCCAGTTCATTATCGAACAAGTGCACTGGCCGATCCAAAACGGTTAAACGTTGGTTGTGAAAAGTTTGGTGTGTATGACTCAAGAAGACCCAATGGCGAAAACGTTTAGGATTTAACTTACTTGTGCAGTGAAAATGTATTTAAAACAAACTTCCCGGATAAAAAAGTTACTTATACTTTCTTTAAAACCAAGAAATGTGTCAATTTCCAGCCGACTTTAGCCATTTTTGGACATCTACCTGATGACCTCCCTGGGATCTGCCACGGAATCCGCACCTGCGCTCATCAAGTAGGTAGACTGCGAACTGCAACTTGGTGCTAGCTACTTCAAATTAAATGATATACTGTTCCGCAAAGCATACATTATTGCAGTGCAGTCTACACATTTCCAGGGACATTTAAATGTCCATTTGTCTTTGTTCATTGCTGTCCCTGGGGAAGTGAGACAAGGAACAGACACATGGAGACTGCATCATGGTGTTAGACGCATCAAAACAAGTGGTAGACTGCGCCGCACGACACACACACAATGTTACGGTTCAGTCTACTTAGTTTTTGAGAGTCTGTAGACGAAGTCGGATGAGTACGCAATCAGTGCATGCATGGCTAACTCAACTTTTTTTTATTTACTTCATGCAATGGCTTCGTTGAGCAGCTTGCATGTGGATTAACAGTCCTGCTTACATTCCCGCAGGCAAAGTTAACGACTATGCATGCAATCTAAATATATTTTCAGACTGCTTCTAAGTTATCATTTCTCCATATAATGTACTTACTGGAAGTGCCGATGACTTTGACACAGAAGTTGGCCGGGAACTCTCCGATGTGTTTCGGTTTCGGCACCTTACACGCGCGCACGTATGAAGACATTGCCGGTGAGAAAGGATCTTCGCACGCTCGGTTCGTGCCATTCCGTGACGAGCATTTGTAGCAGTTGATCTCGGCGGATACTGGCGAGCACAGGCAGAGCGACGGTCAAGAGGAAGGAAGGCTAATGAGAATACAAACTTCTCCAAATTCACTCTATTTACCAGTTGAATTTCAAAATGAGTTTATGTTGTCTTTCACATTGTATGGTATGTGTCTATGTTAGAGAATTTCCCTTGTCAAGTGCACACACTTTTGGCTCAAATATATTTTTTTATATATAAATTTATATTTTAAATATGATGAATCGGATCCACAAATGCAGAGACCTAGTTTTCAAGGGCAAATTGATACTGAGGCATGCCTACCACAAATATTGGGTCGGACGAAGTAGTTGCTTACAAAATTCAACGTTGGTTTCTCCAGTTTTATTGAAAGAGAAATTTCCAGTCGGTTACAAACTGCTTCTATTTCGTTAACTCTCGTTTTCCTAATGTTTACTAAGTGCTTTATTAGACCGTACTTTATCAACATATAGAAATAGTCCATCGCTATCCTGAATGACAAACCTCAACACAAATGCAAAACAAAAAATCTCATTGACCAATGTTTTTGCTAAAAAAAAACACCAATATGATAAAAACTGACGTCAGTTGTACTACCAAGACGCGGTGATATCAAAATATTGCAAAACTAGCTGATCAACGTCGACCAAACACAATATTTCAATGTGTTAGATCTACCACGTTGATCACGAGCGATTCGCGCTGTCAGTGACCAGGGACTACTCACCGAGAGGGATTCCAGCCGTTATCAGCAGCAGCAGCCACAGACGCAACACCTCCTCCCCAGCCATGGCGACACGTTGATCACGAGCGATTCGCTGTCAGTGACCAGGGACTACCCACCGAGAGGGATTCCAGCCGTTACCAGCAGCAGCAGCAGCCACAGACGCAACACCTCCTCCCCAGCCATGGCGACACGTTGATCACGAGCGATTCTCGCTGTCAGTGACCAGGGACTACTCACCGAGAGGGATTCCAGCCGTTACCAGCAGCAGCAGCAGCCACAGACGCAACACCTCCTCCCCAGCCATGGCGACACGTTGATCACGAGCGATTCTCGCTGTCAGTGACCAGGGACTACTCACCGAGAGGGATTCCAGCCGTTATCAGCAGCAGCAGCAGCCACAGACGCAACACCTCCTCCCCAGCCATGGCGACACGTTGATCACGAGCGATTCTCGCTGTCAGTGACCAGGGACTACTCACCGAGAGGGATTCCAGCCGTTACCAGCAGCAGCAGCCACAGACGCAACACCTCCTCCCCAGCCATGGCGACAGCTCTGTGAAGCTGGCGAGACTACCCGATTTAGTTTATCTCGCGCCTTGTCGTCATCTGCAATAGAGGCAGGGGCGGCGACACGTATTTTTGTCAGGGGGAAAGTCAAAATTTAGGGGCCTCCACTTGAGAGGGGGCCTCCATTTGAGAAGGGGCCTTTGACCTCCATAGGGCTCCTTTCACCTCCCCTCTGTCTTCCAGAGGGCCACTTCTGGACTTCAGGGGCACATCTCACCTCCATATGACCCCCTCTGACCTACAGGGGACCAGGGGCGTAGACAGGGTTTCTCCCATGGGGGAGGGGGGAGGGGGGCAAATGGGATCAGAGGGGCCCTCGTAGCCAAGGGGGCCCACATAATTAAAACTGTACAGTATGTCGTATGTTGTGACAAATAACTTTCGACAACGAACAAATCTATTTATATTTTTGGAAGTCAAAAACTCAAAATTTTGAAATTCCGCGATAACCATTTTCAATATAATGCTATTTTCTTTCTTTCGGCGTTTTTTATTTGCAATTTGCTTTAAAACTCGATTGTCTACTATTTTTCAACCATTTATTGTTTTTCCACCAAAAATGGCATGACATGACTTGATTAAAACGTCAATATTATCTCCCAAAGTACTCCACCATTTTCATTGAAATGTTGTGATAAGACGTAGAATGAATGCAGCATCAGGTACTGAAAGGTTAACGTCGATATCTATCATTGTTTTCAAGTTATTGAGAAAATCAGGGCCCCCCTGATTCTGCCACCTACAGCGGGGCGCGGGTTAATCAAAATAATATCCTGAATCTTCTTCAATTCAGATTGAGGAAACAACACCGTACGTACATGACGATTGTGCACATGCACGATTAAGTTACACAATCTCTACAAAATAACGAAATAACATACTCCTTATATCTTGATTTACAGAAAGCTTTGGATAAAGACATAAGACATACAACCGTTTACTTATAAATGTTATTGAAAAAAATACATCACATTGTGATACGAGGAGTTTCTACATCACGATAGAGTCATACCTTAACCCTCGCCCTACGGGAGCTTTTTCACCTTCGCCCTACGGGGGCGGGGGGGGGGGGGGGGCTGACAGGCCCCCTGTTAACTTCCAAATCAAGCAACTTAGAGCAATGCAGTAAGAACCAGCATGTTGCCTGTCATGAGGGGAATCTAAGAGTATGCGACTTTTTTGTTTCAGGTAAACGGTTAACCTTCCAGGTCAAGTGAATGACCTCGGATTTACCACGTCCAGAACAGCAATTTTGCTCTTCAGAAAACCTCAAAATTAGGAATTAATCAATGTAAATAAAAGGCATGTTCCTTTACCAGTTTTGCTCAGAAATACAAACAAGGTAATTATTTGTTCGTATCTTGTCAAAAGAAGTCAAAAAAAGTTACTTACAAAAATGACGTCATGAGTTTCTTACACTTAGGGAGCCATCACTCAGTCAAAAATGAAGATATTGCTTTGATGTTTGGTATGGGTATTATCCATGCTCAGTTATCTGACATATATTCCGGTTTTCTAACATCTTCGCAAAATTTTGATTTTGTGGGGATTTTTCCAAAAACATCATTTAAAAAAAAATAAAATTTTAGGGGTAAACAAAACAAAGTTTTGACAATCGGAGATTGCCATTTTACAGAGAATGCCATTTTGTATCTTAGATAAATTGCGTTTGCAATTCCCTTTTAAACTCTGTTTTCTACAATTTTGTAAAATATTTATAGTTTTTCACCAACATGACGTCATCAAAACATGATTATCTCTAAAACTACTTAACTATTTTGAATTATTTTTTTAAGAATACGTATAATTGTTGTAAACTCAGCTACCGAAAATTTCAGAAAGATACGCCGCATGTGTAAAAAGTTATTCAAGAAAAACCTCAGGGGGGGGGGGGCTGTCAGGCCCCCTCGTAGGGCGAGGGTTAACACGCGCCCTGGAGGGCCTCTGATAATTACACGCCCTGGTGTGTGTCTGGGGGGGAGGGCGGATTCCACCACCCCCCTAACATCTCGAAAACTGCGCAACGTAGCGACAAGCGGAAAACGTCGTTAGATAGCTCGAGACTAGCACTATGGAAGGTATATCTGTATTTTTTTTAGGTCAGGTCAATATTGAGGTCACCAGAGGTAATCAAAGGTCAGATTTTCCAGTTTTAGGACTTCGCTCCAGAAACCCCCAAATATCTCGGGAACTATGATAGCTAGGAACAAACGGCAACAGCAATCGAAAAGCTCTTGAAATATTCAATCCCCCATCTGTGTCCTCAAATTTGAGCTCAGGCCAATATTTTAGACTCCAGAGGTCATCAATTTTGTTTGTTTGTTGGCAAAACAGTTTTACGCAAATAACTTTTTACCTAATGAAGATAAGGCACTATTGTTTTACGCCATCGTGTTTGTCTCGTCAAGTCGCTTCAAATTCAAAATCGTAGAAGGATGAAGATTTCCGCTGGGGAGGAGGGGGGGGGGGGGTCGCTCAGGGAAGTACGGGCCAACGTGTTTGTCCGGATGTGTGTCCAGACGAGATCTTTGGCAACCTCTGCAGGTCGACGCTGCGGTTATTGGTTCGGAAGATAACCAGGGGAGCGAAAAACGTCACCCCAGCCAATGGCGTTCGGGTGAGACCCCAGCCAATGCCGGGTTAATAGTCGTATATTGTCAAAGCCTTTACTCCTCTCAGACGTTACTAGCATACACTGCAAAACACTGAGAACTTTGACTAGTCTTCCTTCGAGAGCCTCACCGGCGCTCGACCGGCGGACCACCTCTACCACCACAGGACCATCTAAAGGAGAGCAAAGACCTCTACAGATTGGCAGGGACCTCTAAATGCCGGCAGATGACCATCTCCAGATCGGCAGGGCCCTCTAAAGGCCAACAGAGGACCCTCTACAGAACAGAAAAGCCCTCTTAAGGCCAGCAGAGGACCCTCTACAGATTGGCTGGGAAACTGCAGATCGACAGGGCCCCTAAAGGCTGGAAGAGGGCCCTCTACAGGTCAGCAGGGCACTCTACAGGTCGGCAGGGCCCTCTAAATGCCGACAGGGCCATCTAAAGGCCGGCAGGGCCAACTAAAGGCCGACAGAGAGCCCTCTATAGATTGAATGTGGCACTCTGCAGATCGACAAGGCCCCTAAAGGCTGTAAGAGGGCCTTCTACAGGTCGGCAGGGCCCTCTAAATGCCGGCAGAGGCCCTCTGTAGATTGACAGGGCGATCTACAGATCGGCAGGGCCCTCTAAAGGCCGACAGGGCCCTCTAAAGGTCGACAGGGCCTTCAAAGACCGGAAGAGCCCTCTAAAGGCCGCCGGGGCCCTCTACAGGTCGGCAGGGCCCTCTAAATTCCGGCAGAGGCCCTCTACAGATTGGCAGGTCGATCTACAGATCGGCAGCGCCCTCTAAAGGCCGGCAGAGGGCCCTCTCCAGATCGGCAGGGACCCTTTACAGATCGGCAGGGCCGGCAGAGGGCCCTCTACAACCGACATGGGCCCTCTAAATGCCGGTAGGGGACCATCTGCAGATCGGCAGGGCCCTTTAAAAGCTGGTAGAGGGCCCTCTCCACATTGTCTGGGCCCTGTTGTACGTATTTACATATACATGCCTTTAACAGACACGCAATTACTGTTATTTATCCGTATTACGATTTGTTAGGTTCGCGGGTGTTCTTTTATGCGACGTAAGGCGTTTCGCGGGCGCCTGACACCATCTAAAACACTGGGGCCTTCGGCCCCAGGGGGCTCTCGCTCGGTCGCCAGAGGGTCGCCAGGAGAAACATACATAACACGAATAAATAACAGCACTTGCCTGTCTGTTAAAGGCATGTATATGTAAATATGTACAAAAGAAGAAATACTGAGATAAAAAATCGTAACACGAATAAATAACAGCACTTGCTTGTCTGTTAAAGGCATGTATATGTAAATACGTACAAAAGAAGAAATACTGAGATAAAAAATCGTAACACGAATAAATAACAGCACTTGCTTGTCTGTTAAAGGCATGTATATGTAAATACGTACAAAAGAAGAAATACTGAGATAAAAAATCGTAACACGAATAAATAACAGCACTTGCTTGTCTGTTAAAGGCATGTATATGTAAATACGTACAAAAGAAGAAATACTGAGATAAAAAATCGTAACACGAATAAATAACAGCACTTGCGTGTCTGTTAAAGGCATGTATATGTAAATACGTACAAAAGGGCCCAGACAATGTGGAGAGCCTGGCCTCCAGGGGGGGGGGGGGGGGGGGGCATTCTGCCCCCCCCCCCCCCTTGCCTACGCCCTTGCATGGGACCCCTGGCTCTTGACCTCCATTGGGCTTCTCTGGCTTCCAGATGGCCCCCTCTGGGCTTCAGTGGCCTTTCTGACCTCCAAAGGACCCCCTCTGACCCACCAGGGGCCACCTCTTCTGACCTCCCCCTCTGACTTCCAGATGGCCTCATCTGGCCTTCAAAGGCCCCCTCTGACCTCCATAGGACCCCTCTGTCTTCTAGGGTCACCTGTGACCTACGCCATGGACCTGCGAGATGGGGCCTCTTTGAAGCATGGAAGCATCCCTAACCCTATTCCTGCGGGCGGCCAGAATTACGTTAACCTGCGGGGGGCAGATTCTGCCCCCCCCCCCCTCCAGAGATCTCGAGAACCGATATGTCGATTGCGATGGCGAAAACGCCATTCGATTCGTCATGACAAGATCTTTCTTTTTGGACCCCCGAATTTTTGTTTTGTTCAAAAATGGTGGGCCAGGCGGCAAAACATCCGACAATTTTGGGTGTTTTTTGAAAGGTCATTGCGGTCATGAGGCTCGACCGATTTTCATGCTTCAAACGTTTGTGAGCTTCAAATGTACTGTTATTTAATATACAAAAAGACAACAAATAAAATACAAAATCATAGGCGTATTCAGGGAATGCAAAATGGGGGGGGGGGATTTTCTAGAAAAACAAATATGTGCTGTTCGTGATTGTTTGGGACGACATGAACTTCACATGTGGGCATTATATGCTGTAATGTGTTAAATTTGATAAATTGCGCATAGGCGGATCCAGGAAAAAACATGGGGGGGGGGGGGGGGCACCATGCGCGTAACGCTTTAATCATCTTACTAATTTGAAGTTGGACCTAATTTGAGGGTGGGTATCGCCTCCCATTTTTTATTCTGAGAGCGCCTCTGCCCCAAAAATGTGTACATTCTCAGTATCTATGGTGCATATTGCATTGAAATTGTTTCTGACGCATTTATTGCACTGCAAACCACGAAGGAAGTATGCGACGCAAAACCGCATTCGTAACACCCTCCCAAAACAGGAGCCTGGAACCGCCTCTGCTTGACCAATTTGGTAAAAATGTTAACAAAACACGCGCCATTCAATTTTGGGAAAAGTCACACATTTTCAGGACGCTAGGCCTAACGGTTCAGAAGCGGCAAGTGAAAACCACCGGGAGGGGCAGAATCTGCCCCAGCAGGGAATAGGGTTAAATGACAGGAGGGGTAACAATTTATTTTTGCCCCCCTGCCCGACAACAGGGGGGGGGGGGGCTGCCCATCCTGCCCCCTCCCCCGGTGGCGCCGCCGCTGGATAGAGGAGAATACCAGAGGCAATTACCCACACAGAGTGTAAACAGTTGACGACGTGAGCCTTGCGAATTATCAAGTTAATATATGCAATATAGTCATACGGGATTTACATTCCACCCCCCCCCCCCCCCCTCCACCTCCCGCTCTCGCTTTCGCTCTCGCTCTGGCCTGGCTCTCGCTCTCGCACTCGCTCTCGCTCTCGCTCTCTCTCTCGCTCTCGCTCTCGCTCTCGC